>CAUYTI010125994.1:0-12674 GCA_963575145.1 Galago senegalensis
CTCCCTCCCTCCCTTCCTTCCTTCATTTCCTGATTCCTGGCCAGGCATCTAAAAGATTGAGAAGATGAAAGGAAGGCTAAAAATATGGAACCCAGGATGTGGTAAAAAAAAGGAACAGAAATACAGAAATATTGAAGATAAGAGTAGAAATTAACGGATGTATAGTGTATCTACATAACAAGTATTTAATAGGGAAGATTAATGCAGCCAAAAGGTAGTCCTTTGAAAAGACTTATGAATGGGTAAATCTCTGGCAAGACAGATTTTAAGGAAATAAGAAAGAAAGTGAGAAGGTGACTGAATTGACGCCAAGAATTAGGAAGGCGATGGCACTGCATTGTCTATGGTGAGAGGATATTGTGACTAGCTTCATGGTAGTGAACCATTGAAAAAGTAATATAATAATAGGAAAATTCCTAGAAAATAAAATCTACCAAAATAGCATTAAAAACAAAGAAAATCCGAATAGTCCTACAACTATTAAAATAATTGAATCCAGAACCTAACAGTGCCCTTCTCCACACAAAAAATCCTTTAGATCAGACAGTTTCACTGGCAAATCTAACAAATATTTAAAAATCACTAATATTGTACAACTGTTTCATGGAGTAGAAAAAGAGAACAATTTCTCAGCTATTCATGACAGCGTATCCCCGACAAGGACGTTACAAGAAAAGAGGCCGATCTTATCAGTGAACACCACGTAAAACTTCAAAACCAAATCAAAATAACTCACAGGCAGCAGTACAGAAATAGGGTAGCTGTCATGACTAAGCTGGATTGAATCCAGGAGTGCAGGCTTGGCAAACATTTTTAAAAAGGCAGTCATTGTAAATTTACCCCTCAACAGAATAAAGAGGAAAAATAACAAAGTCTTCTCAGTAGATGCAGAGAAAGTATTTTATAAAATCATCATACATGCGTGAGGAAAAGTCTTAGCATAGCAGCAACAGATGGTAACATACAGTAACTGCCTCCATTTGTTAATGGCTACTTACAGAAAAGCTATGATGAATCTTGTCTTTAATGGTGAAATATTGAAAGCTTTACCTTTGAGATCGGCAAAAAGCCAAGGACTTTGCTATTATAATTTCTATTCGCCATTGCATTGGAAATACTAACCTGTGCATTAAGGCAAGAGAAAAAACTCCACAAGGTATAAGATTTGCAAAGAAAGAAATACCCCCCCCCCAAAAAAGAAACAAAACCATCAGCATTTAAAAATAACCTATATATACATATATATAAAAAAAATGAATCAGGACCCAGGTAAATTAATCATGGCAATACATTAGTTGAGTAAGGTGCCTTGATGTGAGGCATATGTATAAAACTCAAGTTACCAATATAGAAATAGGTGACACATGAAGATGTTTGACAAAGAAGAATATTCAAATGGCCAATAAATACAGGGAAAGATGCCCAGCCTTGGAGAAATGCAAATTAGAAACATATTGAGATTCTACAGCACACGCATCAGAGTAGCTAAAATTAAAGACAGTGTCCCTATGAACAACTAAGGAAGAGGCAGGGTGATGGACTTTCCGTCATATGCTTGGTGCTGTGCTGTCTACTCGAGTTCAGGCCCTCTCTGTTAGTAATGCCAGTCCTACAGAGACAGACAGCAGGAAACACATCTATTTTTATGAAGAGGCTTGTACAAGAATCTTCATAGCAGCATTGCTCTTAGTAGATTTGGGCTGGCAATAATTCAATTGTCCATCAACAATGGCAGGTGTCCGTGAGAATATCTGTATACGATAAACTACTAGACTTCAGTGAGAGTAACAAGAGCATGAACGACTCTCACAAACGTACTAATAGGCGAAAGAAGCCAGATACTCCAGAAAAGATATTGTAGCATCTATTTACAGAGCGTTTTAAAAACAAAAAAAAGCCCACTATAGTGATAAGGGAGCCCTGCTTAGGAGGCAAAAATTGAGAAGAGCAAGGACACGGATGTGCTGTTCCATGAGGGGACGTTTCTGATTCGCACAGCCTTCTCATGTGTCGTGCATTTCCCAACAAAAGCGAAAGAATAACACAATCTCTACAGATGCTAAAGATAGAAAGTTATTTTGGCCCATTATTGGAAGTACTTAGGTGTGGATAGTGAGAGCTAGATAAACTGTCCAAGTGCCTTCAAGAGGCCACGCTCACCTGTGTGTCCTGGTTGTCATGTAACCATAGTGATAAAGAGCACATTTCATTGGTTAGAACAGAGGGGAGACCAACCAATCATCACAGATCCTGGAGTCCGCATGGCACTTCCTTCCTTCCTTTCTCCTTCCTTTCTTCCTTCCTTCTCCTTCTTTTCACAATGAATACAAAAGGAAGATCAGAGATGAGAGAGGAAACGTTTCCAACATGTTTCGAAATTTAGCCTGGTCTAAAGAAAAAGCAGTGTTGTTGTAGCGCCGCAGGAAGCAGCCAGGGAGCCTGTGAGAGAGCGGGTTTGGAGGGCTGGTGGCTGCTGCCGAGACTAACAGGTGAAAGATGCACACTCTGTGAGTCATTGAATCCGCACAGCACGAAGCTAATGACAACCACTGCGGCAAACGGGGAGTCCACATTCAGGGCGAGTTTGCAGAGCGCTTTTTGCACACAAGGTGGTCATCAGACCCTGGGAGAGTAAGTGCTCCCATTACCATGTTGGTGAGAACACATTACAGGGATCAGTCGACTAGAGTAGCAGGCAGCACAGCTCTCTGCTTCATTGGAATGATGGACCCAAGATGTAGAGGAGTGGACACATTAAAAGGAAACACTGAGAACAGGACAGTGTCCTGGCAAGCCTAGAGACGTTTTATGACTTAGGGGCAATCCCCCAGGTAACTCAGTGTTCCGGAATGAGATAAGATCGGTCACTCACTAGTAAGCAGGTGTTAAACACTGATGCTCAGTAGTTCTTCATGGGGGTTATGGGGAAAGAGCACGTGGCAATCCTTACCCATGCAGCCCTATGTGATGACCTTAACTCTCCACACCTGCTATGTATGTCGTTAATAAATAGCCATTGAGGAGGGGGCTCAGGGCTACCCTGCACTTAATGTAAGGTGACCAGATTTTAACATTGGTAAAGCGAGACACCATTGATGGGGAGGTTGGGGGTGTGTGGGGGTGGGTGGGTGGGAAGTGGGGGGGTGTTCATCATTAAAAATTTGGTCTATATGGAGCAACAAAAATTTTCATAGAACACAAAAATAGTATTGTAATATATATATTTTTAATTTCAACCTAAGTACAATTTACAAATATGACACATTAAAAAAAATTATGTATAGGGCAGCACCTGTGGCTCAAAAAAGTAGGGCGCTGGTCCACCTGGCCGACCTTGCCCAGGAGGGGAGTAGGGAGTTTACATTAGCCTTTTCATTTCCAAATGAAGTTACATTAACCTCTTCATTCCCAAATGGAGTTACATTAACCTTTTCAGCAGCCACAAACCATATATTTCCTTCCTGTTGTCCTGCGTTCCCTAGCTTGACTTGCGTTCTTTCCAAAAATTGGAACTTTTTTAAAACACTGTGGGACGTGGGACAAATTGCTAAAAATCGGGACTGTCTCGCCAAAAGCAGGACTCTGGTCACCTTAACTTAATGTTAGCTTGCCTCCCACAAGCTTGTACTTCTAATCCATGTCACGCCTGGTTCCTTCATGCAGTGACTGAGACCAGGGCCATAGGGGGCACGACACAAGACCTAAGTTTTATTGCAATAGTAAAAATAGTCTAAATACACGTGGTCCTTTACAGTTTATGAAATCTGTTTCATGTATTGGTATCATTCTCTTTTTAACTCTGTTGTGTAGGAAGATCAGCTATTATTACTCCTATCTGCCACATAAATAAACTAAGACTCAGGGAAATTAAGTGGCAGTCTTTTGGGTTACACAGCTGGTACAGTAAAGAATCCCAAATCCAAAATGGTGCAACACCCAAGACTGTTTGGATGCTAACATGATGATCAAAGGAAGTGCTCATTGGGGCATTCCAGGTTTCAGATTTGGGGATTTGGGGTGCTCGCCCTGTACATATAATTCAAATATTCCAAAATTCCAAGTAAACTGAAATCCCAAACACTTCTGGCCCCAAGCACCTTGGATAAAACACATTCAACCTGGGTGAGTCTCAGTTGCTAGTCCTTGGAATTACTCCTGGGGGTTCAGGAACCTACCATGGTGGTCAGATAATATGCTGCAAACTTAGCGTACAAGTATTTTTACGTATACACATTTATTGCATGCAATAAGACAAAATCTGTTAACATTGTTAATGAATTTCCAGTGCCCTTTGTATTACATTTCTTAGTAAGTAGGACCGTGACTACCTACTAAGCACCTACTATGTGTCAGTTGCTTTTCCGGAAGCCTGATCGACAGAGGTGAACAACACAGAACATGACCCTGTCCTCTTGGGGTTTATTTTCTTATGAGGAGAGAAAGACAATAAATGAGTCAAACAATATTGTGGTTGTGTAACTGCAGTGCTGTGAAGAAGCGGGAGAAGCTTTTGGGGGGGGGGACTGGGGACACTGGAGACCTCCCCTCCTCCAGGGGGCTGAGAAAGCCCCAGGACCCTACAGAGTTTGCCCAGGGGCAAGAAATGCAGGAGGAACATTCCATGAAAGCCAACATCTACTCAGGAGACCCGGATTGCCACAAGTCCGGAAGGCAGGAGGGAGGTCTTTGGGGAAACTGTCTTGTGATGAAAGGCGACAGAGGAGGTCCTGACAAAGGACTTCTTTTTCTTGATTCACCTGGAGTCAAGTCTGAGAAGATTGTGATATACATTTAACAAAGTAGGGGCAGTTTATGGAATAATATCATCAAAATGCTTTCAACCCATAGATGGATCTCAAAAAACATGATCTCGGGCATTGTGAAAGGATTGCTGATTTTGGAGACGAAATGTTCTTAAAAATTCTAAATTTAGAACAAATGTTGTACATTTAAGGATTTGAGTGTACTTTGCAAAAAACCTACTTAACAAAACGTCAGCACTGGAAGTGTTTGGTTTTCTTGCCCAAGGAACTCTCATGGTTTTTCATGATAATGATTCTTTGGGTGACGCCTGGCTTGGCAAGCTGCACACAGGCAGGCCAGATGAGGAGCTGCCTGCCATTGAGACACTATCAAAGAACAGGTACGTTTTAAGCACGGATCATCTTTGCTTTCAGCTAAAAACTTCTCCTAGCCAGAATTTTCTCCAATTACACAACAGATAAAGGATCCCTCATACATTAGACTGTTTTCACATTCATTTGACAAGCTACAGCTTGTCTGCTCAACGTAAAGCACATTCAGTTGTAAACTGAAGCCCAGGGAACAGAATGTTCTCTGTACTTGGAACCTCTAGGCACTTTGCCTTCTTCTTCTTCTTTTTTAATATTAAAGAGCTTGTGTAAATGAATTTAGCCCTTCCTCTAGCCGATCCTAATTAAGATAAAAAATGATACACCATGCAGTGTATTAAACAGGAAAGATGATTTCATGTTGTTAGCACAATCAAGTTGATTTTCCCCCCACAGTTTTCAAAAAATGTCCACTGTGTGCCATAATGGCAAAGATATATAAATGGGAGAACTGCACAGGAACTACGGGGGTCTGCTGCGCCCACCGCAGTGCTGAGCATTGGATGTGGGTTTTCCATTTTGCCCAGAGGCCAAATTGTCACTGGGCCTCAGAGAAACTGTGTCTCCTCCTGGGGGAGGTGGGCTGTGCCCAGGCCCGATCTCCTCTGCTCAGCTGTGTCCTGCAGAATCAGGCAGAGACATCCCTTCTAGCTCTCAGTGGTGACAGCAGGGGTGTGGAGGAGACTGCTGGGGAGGGAGGGGACCCCATGTGGGGGACGCTTTTCCCTGCCAGGCCCATGCTTGCAGAGGGTCTATTGCTTTTCTCATGGGACCCTCACAATACAATGACACTAATTTGTGTGTTGTCTGCACTTTAGACAGGAACAAATTTAGGCTCTCAGGGGAAAAGTGGCTTCCCAACCATTGGAGGAGAAAGGGGACCCAGCAGAGGCCAGTGTACAGGCAGTTGCTCTCTAGCTGCTAATGCCCTGGGTCACGTTTGGGTGTGATGCAGCTGGTATGGGAGGGGGGCTCTCCCCTCCCCCATCCCTTTGGCTGTGCGAAAGGCCTACAGTGCCCCCCGTGGAAGGCACTGGAAGTTCTTACTCTACCTTCTCCAGAACATCTCTTCTTCTGCTCTTCAGGGTCTGAAGTGGCCCCAATCAGGGATAGACTTTCTCTTCAAACAGAAGAGGAGGAAAAATGCAAATCATCATGGCAACTTTATGCTCCCTGGGTTGTCAACGGCTAATATCATGGCTCGTCCCAAGATGTGTTCAAGGACGGCTCCCTTGGATGGAGAGATGCTGTCCTGCCCACGTGGAGGGACAGGACTCAACCACGGCAGGACGAGTCCAGAGCAGAGAGAACCCATGGAGGAGGCCAAGGGCAACGCCAGGTCTTGCAATACACAACATTTCTCCACTGGATCCTTGGAGACTGACTCCTGCTCTGAGCGTGACTGGACCTGGGGAGGGAAGCTGCCGCTCATGTGCTGAAGTCAGGTGGGAAGCGGAGGAGTGTGGTCCCTCTACAGAGCTCCGTGGGACAAGGGCGAGTCTTGGTGGAGGTTTCCTTGTTTATATGAGGCAAACTCTCAACCCCTGGTTGGCGGGAGCAATGGAAGAAAAAAGAGGCAGGGTGGTGGCTTTGACCTGCCCCTGCAGTAGGTGACAAGTCACAGCAGGCACCGGTCAGGCCAGGTCTCCATCAGGGGAGACTGCAGCCACTGTTTTCTGTGGGAAGTGCCGGGATCCTTCTGGGGCATGAGACACCTGTTCCCATTTCCCCAGTAGGTGGATGTTCTTGGTCTGGTGACATGTGTCCATGGATGACACAATCTTGGCTCCTGGAGAATAAGAAAATGGGTCTTTGCAGATGACAGTGGGACAAATGTGGAGAAAGGACCTGACTGAGTAGGACGGAGTCTGGAGGGGATGGGCTGGGTGGGGAGGGTTTCAGGGGCAGAGGACAAGCCTAAGAAGAGCAGGGAAGACAGAGAGGGGACAGAAGGAGTCAGGTGACACCCTTGGGGCCAAAGCATCAGCTGAGAGATTTGCCTAGGAGGATTTTGAGGATTAGGTGAAGGGGAAGAAGAGAGGAAAGAGGCACAGAGGAGGGGGGATGGCAGGTGGCTGGGGAAGCAGAGCAGGGCGGAACAGGCTGCTCGCTGCTGGGGACAGGCTCCCACCCCCTGCTCACTGCAGAGAGCTGCTTTGCTGGCTAGGTCAACAGGTGTGAAGCCTCCTGGCCCTGGCTTGCAGCTATGGGCCTGCTCCAAGCTCATCGCCTCAGTGACAGCCTCACTGTCATGGCTCCCAAGGGAACAGTCCTGTGTGGTGTGCAGAGTCTTCCTGAGGTCTGGCATTTGTCAGCAAGACAGCCCGTTTTAAATGTCCTCCTGCTCAACAGACCCACAGCGGCTTCTGACTGGAGCCCCCATGTCCTCTCAGAGGCTCTGCTCAGGCTCCCTCTGCGGTAGCGGCTCGGTTGTGCTCCCACCCACCCAGTGTCGGCTGAAGTCCTGAGGATTTCAGAATGTGGCTGTATTTAAAGAAAGGGTCTTTGAAGAGGTAATTAAGGTGAAATGAGGTTCTGGGGTGAACCCTGATCCAGTATGACTGCTGTCCTTATCAGGATAGGCGTTGAGGACACAGACACCTCCTGGGGACATAGGGGCAGGTATGTCCTGCCCCTGCTCAGAGGGACAACCCTGGGAGGACACAGGGACAAGACCACCCACTGCAAGCAGGAGAGCAGGAGATCAGAGGCCCAGGAGAGATCATGCCCGCCGTACATGAATCTTGAACTTCCAGCCTCTGTTGTCTGAGTGGCCCAGCCTGTGGCACTTTGCAAGGCAGCCCTGGGGAACTGCCCTTCATTTCTCTCCAGCTTCTCTGGCTTTGCTGTTCCTTGGATGCTGGGGCTCACTCCTGCCTCTGGATCTTGGCACTGGCCGTTCCTTCCCCTGCCGGCTTGCTCGGAGCAGCTGTCTTTGCCCACCCTGGAACTTCCCCCATAGCTCCCGCTTCAGCAGTGCTCCCCCAGTCCCGCCCTCCCCCCTGCAGGTCTTTCCTTGACTCTTATCACTGCAGACACACTCAGCTCCACTGTCCCTCTGCCTCAGGTATGAGCGCTGTTTAGGGAGTTTTGTTCCAGCTGTCCTAGCTAGCGCAGGGCCTGCAGAGGTGGCTGTTGCGTCACCTTTTCTTTAATCCAGTCAGTCTTGGCCTTGAGACCTTTCTGCCTTGGACACAGTGTCTGCCACACTCAGAAGCATAGCTGAGGGTGGTCACAGGCCGAGGCTGGTGATTGGGGACCATCTACATGGGAGCAGCAGACCCAGGACAAGGACAGCAGTGTTTTTCTTCCCAAAGGAGAGCCTCCCCCATACTGAATCAGGCATTGTAACACACGAATTGAGTGTGAGTTGTAGTTAATATAACGCTAGTTTGAGCCTGGGGCCTCATGACGCACATATAACTCACGGGTCTCTTGATTTATCTTGACCTAATAAAACACCATGGCCCCAAGGAAACATTTTTTTTCTAGTGTGGCAGTAAATGTGCTGCAATGCAGCCACATCTAACATCATGTACATGTGCATTTGGCTATAAAATAATTTGCAAGCATTTTTATGCACTTGTTTAAAAACATAAGTTGAGTTCTGTTTGGCTATGATGCCTAGCCAATCAACCTTTAGACTTGGGAATGCTTTCAAAGTCATATTATTTGACAATAGACTTTTTCTGAATTTAGTTTCACCAAATTTAGTTCTGAATTTCACCAAATTTAGTTCTTTTTGAAGTTGATAAATATTATGTGGTATACACACTTAATTTAAAGGATTGGTTTTGATTGTGCAGATTTCACATTCTAGAGACTAGCCATATTTTTCCTCCCCTAATTTTAAATATATTTTTTTTGAAGTCCCATGAGTAGCTTGTGACCTGGGGCCCAGTGGCTAAAATGATCCCAGGTAGGGCCCACAGCAGGGCAGCCAAGCAGAGAGATGAGGCCTGCAGGTTGGGAGGCCGGGGCCATCTGGGGCTGAAGTCTACTCTGCCACTTTCTGGTGGTCTGAGCAGGGGGCCTTCTGTCTCTGTGACTCTGTTTCTGCTGCAAAATGATGGTGATTCTAGTATCTTGCCTTCCTAGTTGCCTGCGAGGGTGAGGATGAAATGGGGTACACACCCCCACATGCTCAGCACAGGCTAGTGCCTGATGCTGTGAGCAGAGGCTCTAAGAATGGCCCGGGAAGGGCCGACATTTCAGGGGCTTTCGGAGGAAGGGAGACAGGAGCAGGAGACAGAGGTGGGAAGGGAAGCCACACAGGGAGCTGTGAGGACGGAGAAGGGAGTGGGAGAGGGAAGTCAGCCCGAGGCCTGAGCACAAGCAGGACCATTTTGGAGGAAGTGAGCTCATGGCAGTGCAGACCGTCCACACACACAGCTGAAGGACTGTAAAACTCACGGCACAGCTGACAGCAGAGAGCGAAGCCATCTTGATAATCAAAGGGGAAATACGATGGCTCTGTGACCTATAAAGTATTTTGCCAAAACATTCCAGTTGTCAGTTATAAACGTACAGTATAGGGAATAAAACATATACTGTATTCCGTATAGTATAGGGAATAAAACATAAAAAAACTGTGTTTATTTTGTACTCTGTGATTTCAATGTTCTAAACATCGAGGGTTAAAGTGTTTTATTTCTTTGTAAAGAACTGTCCCACGAGTGGTGTGAACAGTGCTGGCCTCCTCCTCATCACACCGAGCATCCCTCCTGTGCCTTGGGGAGCTGCCACACTCCTTCTGAGTCTGAATCAGCTTCCATCGGAAATTTGTACCTATTGGACCTTGGGAGGACTGCCCGCATTTACTTGCTGGTACTGACGAGGGTTCGTGACGCTGCTTTTTGAAGTCTGATGACTAACGGAGGCCTTGGGGTTGTTTCCAGGAAGGAAAGGATCTAAGTAAGTCCATGTGAGTGGAATGCTCAGTTTGGTTCAGGCTCAGCCACTGGATGTCTGTACAACATCGCATGTGACCCAACCTCTCTGTGCCTCAATTTCTGCCTTTGTAACTTGGGGGTGGAAATAGCAATGCCTCCTCACAAGGTTGCCCTGAGGATTAAATGAGCCAAAACACATAAAATGCAGCAGCATGGCGCACAGTAGGAACTGTAAATGTGTGAATTATTATTTATATTCTTTACAATAGCTAACACTGAGCACCGCCAGAGCACGGGGCAGTGCCCAGCAAACCACAAACAGGGCCTATCCAAGCCTGGCTAACAGGCCTAAAAGGTGGATCGATAATGTGCATTTTGCAGATGAGGAGACTGAAATTTGGAGAGATAGTTAACATCCCCAGGGCCACAATGTACCCAAGTTTGTCTGACTCTAAAGATAAAGCTTTGTAAGCACTTTGTTGTACTTCTCTAACCACCAACCTCTGGGAACATCTGGTCAATAACAGTGCCTATATGCATCGCTAACGAGCGCACGTTAGGTCTACACATAGTGTTATGTCTAAATTGCTTATCGTATAACTCGGCAGGCTGTGTACATACCCATCCTATGTCCCTATCACATAACATCATAAGAGCGTTTCTGGCCCTGTCCTGGAAAGCAGATGTCCACCCCCGGTGTATTCTGTAACATGCATATAAATTTAGGTGATAGACCGGATCTTCTTGACGGCACTCCACTATCTTAAAATGATGGAAACAATTTAGGTCTGTGATAATTTCCGGGCAGCTTCAGATTAAATTTCTTGCGATCTACTTTGAGGTGTAAATATTTCTCCTGGGGAATCATGGAGTTCAGCTTTCTAATTTGATTTGGGAAAAAAGGAAGTGAAGTCTGTCTGGTTCATACAGAGCGAGGCGTTTCAGGGCTTTTGGGAGATATTCGGATATCTTGTGTAGGTGTTTTTAATAAGAGAGTTCACCTAATTGTATTTCCTCTCCACTAAATAAGAAAAGTCCTACCCTAACGGGCTTAGTCTCTCTAAATTATTTTCTGGTTTTAATTGTGCTGTTTCCCACAAGCACCTAATTTAATTATAAGACTGTAATGCTTCTCTGTGAACAGCGTTCTTGCACATTAGGAATGCTGGGATTCAAATGTTTGGGTGCGGGAGAGTTTGTGGGGACTGTGCTTACTCACTTTCTCGAGGGTGAGCAGGAAAAGGCCGGCTGCTCACCTGCCTCTGTGGCTCAGGTCTCTGGAAGGTGCCGAATGTAAAGGGCTCAGACCCAGGCAGGTGCCGTGTCCCTGGCCACATCCTGGCATGGGCCGGAGACACACTCCAAAGGTCTGTCTGAGCCCTTCCCTGCAGGGAAGAAGATTTGCTTCAAGACCCAGTTGCCCGTGCTGAAGTGTCGGGAAGTGAACCAGGCCTGTAACACTGCAGTGGATTCAGGAAACGTATGTCCCACTAAACAGTTAGTGTTTCCAAGTGACAGATCCAGCCAGTTGTTTTGCAAGATCTCTTAAAAACATTATGTTACATGGAAAATAAGGGGGAAAAGAGGAGAAGGAAGCCTAGTTTGGCTGTAGTGGGAAAATCATGGCTCTTTCTACAATGGGAAGGTTTTAGCTTCCAGGAAATTTGCTCTCAGGGAGCAGCCTCCAGGCTGTGAGGTGCCCTGGTAGGTAGGGAACTCCAGCCAGCTTGCCTCAGTGGCTCCGGTGTGCCTCTGGTCAGGCAGCAAAAACCACCTGAGGCTGAGGATCTATCAGAGGGGGCTGGGGCAGGTGGACACCCTGGGCTGCTTGGAGGGCAGGGAGGCAGAGAGCAGGGCCCTTCCAGGGCATGTCCAGGTTGGCATCAGAACTGGACTGAGAAAGCTAAATAGCAAGGTAGGACACCAGAGGGAAGGAGGACACCAGCATCTTAACTGGGGGTTACCAGTCATTTTTCCCCTTCTCTGAATTTTCTAATTCTAAAATAATCTTTAATGATTATGGAAATGCATCATTGTGTATGTGTGTGTGAGAGAGAGAGGGTGAGAGAGAGAGAGAGAGGGCAGAGAGAGAGAGAAGAGAGAGGAGAGAAAGGAAAGAGTGAGGAGAGGGAGAGAGAGAGGGGAGAGATGAGAGAGGGGGTGGAGCAGAGAGAGAGAGAAGAGGGCGAGTGAGACAGCTCTCTTGACTGATGATAATGACGACATTCTCAGTTTAAGTAAATGTTAGAAAGAACAAGTTTCCCAAAAGAGAAAAAAGTACAAGCTGTAATAATGGATTCTGGGTTCTTTCACAGCAAGTGAGGAAAGGGGACAATGTTGCGGCTGTGTCGTCATTTTTGCCCGAGGCAGTCTTCCCCATGGGCATTCCTAGGGGCTGTCTTCTTCAACAGTAGTGGGAGATGAGTTACAAGAGCAAGGGTTTGAGCCTTGGGTTCCAGGGCTCTGCAGGAGAGCGTCACTGCGCTGAGGTGATGGACTCAAACCTATTGTATCATGTCAGTTTTAATGTTCTGTCTGGCAGGGAAAGAGAGAGAGGGAGGGAAGGAGGGAGGAAGGGAGGGAGGGAGGGAGGGAGGTAGGGACGGAAGGCGGGGAGACGACGGACCGCGGGTAGCCAGGGACCGAGGCC
>CAUYTI010125997.1:0-19461 GCA_963575145.1 Galago senegalensis
GCGCCTGTGGTCCCAGCTACTTGGGAGGCAGAGGCAAGAGACTCGCTTGAGCCCAGGAGTTGGAGGTTGCTGTGAGCTATAATGCCATGGCACTCTACCCAGGGGGACAGCTTGAGGCTCTGTCTCAAAAAAAAAAAAAAACTCCTAGCAAACTAGAATGAGATGAATTCTTCCCTAAAATAACTGCGTATCTGTATGTGAAGCATCATGTTTAATGGAGAAACATTAGAAACATCATTATGTTAAAAGCAAGAATAAAAGATGAGAATTTCTACTCAGATTATTTAATCTTGTTCAATAAGTATTAACTAAGGCAAGTAAATAAGAGAAAGAAATAAATGTTTGAGCCAGGTGCAGTGGCTCATGATTGTAATCCAGGCATTCTGGGAGGCTGAGGTAGGTGGATTGCTCTAGCTCAAGAGTTCGAGACCAGCCTGAGCAAGAGTGAGACCCCATGTCTACTAAGAATAGAAAACTAGCTGGGCATTGTGGCACATGTCTGTAGTGGCAGCTACTTGGGTGGCTGAGGCAAGAGGATCTTTTGTGCTCAGGAGTTTGAGGTTGCTGTGAGCTAAGGATGGCACCATGGAACTCTAACAAGGGCAATAAAGTGACAAAAAATAAAAGAAAAGAAAAAGAAAGAAGTGTTTGAAGTTATAACTATTTGCATATAGAATAATTGCATATCTAGGATGTTGAAATGAAAATATGTGTTAGATTTCATTTAGACATGAGTAACACTGCAGTTAGAGACAAGTTCAATGTTAATGAATCAACAAATATATATTAAAGAAGATGCCTTAACATAGAAACACACATAAAACAAGATCATATGAATGAAAATATGTGACTAGAGAGGCTCAAGAGTACCTAACCCTGTGTTTCCCCCAAGAGCCATGGATCAGTATTAGATAATTTGGTGTTTGTAGTGAGTTTATAGAACAGCATGATGGTGAATAGAGACTAACTATAACTAGCAAGAATGTCAGAGAAGATCACATGAGGGGGAATTTTGGGGAAGAGGACAGAGCCTAGCCTCGTACAGAAGGAGGAGCCTACAAAGGAATCATGGAAGGCAGCTCAAGTGAGGTGGCAGCCACTGCACCAACCAAGCAAAGAGGGCTTTCCTGCTTCTCTTTTACCAAGAGGACAGATGAGAAAAGGACTAATGTTCCCCAGGGATCCGTGACCAGAGTGGAGAGATGGGGAACAGAGAGATGGTTCAACAGAGAGGCAGATGGGAGGCAATGAGGTCAGAGGCATCTCTGAGGATGTTTGGCTGCCAAAGGAGAAGGGAGAAAGAAGAGAGTGACTGGAGCATGGAAGAGTCCTGGAAGGGTTTTGAGTGTTTTGTTCTGTTTCTAATGAGACAAGCCTGTTGAAAAACATATGGGTGCCACAATGGATGGGAAGAGATGGTAAGAGGGATGCAGGAGGGGTCCAAGTCATGGGTGGGGAGCAGGCCTGGGCAAGGAAGGGAGGAAGGCAAGGGCAGGTGAGTGTGTTTGGAGGAGGGGAGTTGGGCTTCCACTCACAGTCTTCCAGGACCCTGTGAGTTAGAAGTAAGCCACCAGCTGAAGGAGGGGGAAGGGAAGGGACAGGGATCAGAGGCTCAGGGAGAGAATAGGGATTTCAAATAGTTATCAAAGAGTGTGGTTGCCCCTTGCAGATGGCCATGGTCAACTCACAGCAGACCCTCTGAGTCCTGTGATTCTCCGGCTCTCCTGGCCTCATCCCTTCCCCCAAATTTTCACCTCAGACAGAGCAAATTATTTTTCCTCTTGAAATCTAACCATTTCGGGCAGTGCCTGTGGCTCAGTGGGTAGGGCGCTGGCCCCATATAATAAGGGTGGTAGGTTCGAACCCAGCCCTGGCTAGCTAAAAATAAAAAAGAAATCTACCCCTGTCAAATCAATTGGACACTAACAGTATCACTAAGTGATGCCACTAAGCAGAGAACATACACCTGTAAAAGTCTGAATTTATAGAGCTGTCAGTCTCACTCTGCAATCCACCAAAGTCAGCCCAGGAACAGAAAGCAAATATACAACCTAGTTATGAGATTCAGGGATTTTGGCAACTGGCTTTAAAGGCATTATGTGGTCAGCTTTTTCTGATTTCAAAAGTTGGCCAAGAAGTTGGCCTCATTCCTTGAGCCCAGGTGGAAGAGAACCAGAGTATTCTCCTCTCCCCCACAGGTGCCATCTGTGCCTGTGAACAGCTCTCCCCACTTGGCTGGCTCTATTTCTGAGAGTCTGCAAGGGAATGAAGCATCTCAGATGTGAAACCCACAGGAGACCCACACATATGAAGCAAAAGACAAAAAAAGGCTGTTCAAAATAGATTCTGTCTATAGCAGAAAATGACTTAATGCCAGAATGGAGAAGATTGACCAAAATGAGCCATTTTGAAGGCCCTCTAAGGAACACAAAAACACGCAGTCTATAGGACTAACTATAGTTAGGATGGACGTTGGCCCCTGTTGGGGGGTGCAGGTGAACTGCCCACCTCTACAGCTCATCTCCCTGGGATGAACTGAAGGCAGAAGCCATGACAAGCACTTGGAAGCAAAATCTTACTAGGAGAACATGATGATCTGCATATCAGGATGTTTCTAAGCATTGTAGGAGAAAAGCCATGGTGATTTCCAAGTTAACAGCTTTCTACAAATTAAGCACAACCACAGACAACAAAGGAAAAAAATAGATAAATTGGACTACATCAAAATTAAAAAGTTTTGTGCTTCAAAGGATACTATCAACAGAGCAAAAATGCAACCCACAGCATGGGAGAAAATACTTGCAAGTCATGTATCTGATAAGGGATTAATGTCCAGATTATACATCAAGAACTCCTGCAACTCAACAATAAAAAAACCTTGATAAAAATAGGCAAAGGACTTGAGTAGACATATCTCCAAAGAAGATACACAAATGGCCAATAGGCACATGAAAAGATGCTTGATACCACAAATCATTAGGGAAAAGCAAATTAAGACGACATGAGATAGCACCTCACAGCCATTAGGATGGCAGCTATCCAAAATCCCAGAGAATAAAAGTCTCGGTGAGGATGTGGGGACATTGGAACTCTCATGAGCTGCTGGTGGGAATGCAAAATAGTGAAGCCATTGCGGAAGATAGTACAGTTCCTCAAAAATTTAAAAATAGGGTTTCATGATCCAGCAGTTCTACCCTTTGATGTATGCACAAAAGAATTGAAAGCAGGGACTCAAACAGGTATTTGTACACCCATGTTCCTAGCAGCATTATTCACAGTAGCCAAAAAGTGGAAGCATTCCACAAAATGGGGTCTAATCATACAGTGGAATATTATTCATCCTTAAAAAGGAAAGAAATCCCTATACATGCTACAACATGAACAAACCATGAGCACTTTATGCTAAGTGAAATATAGCAGTCACAAAAGGGCAAATACTGTATCATTCCATTTATATAAGATCTCCAGGGTGGTGAGATTTATAGACAGTAGAATGGTAGGTGCTGGGGCCGGGGGGGGGGAGGGTTAGGAGGTAAGTGTTTAATGGGGACTAAGTTTTTAGTTTATGGTCTTGCTCTATCACCCAGGCTGGAGTACAGTGATATCATCTTAGCTCATACAGCCTCAAACTCCTGGGTTCAAGCAATGCAATCCTCCTGCTTTGGCCTCCCAAAGTGCTAGGATTATAGGCATGAGCCACCACGCCTGGTCTATCATCTATTTCTATCTCTATACATCCTGTAGGTTCTCTGTCTCTGAAGAACCCTGATACAACACACTGTTGCTGTTCATTTGCCAAAACGTGAGCCACATACTGCATGATTAATTTCCTGCCCAGACGCTGGCAGGACAAGCCTGGTCCACGGGTGCCTCCTGTGCACAGCAGAAACAAGTTAGCACCTGTAAGTGGCTCTCTGCTCCCTCACACTGCCCACGTGTCAGTGTGGCTCATCCTGCTTCCTGTGGCAGAGCCCAATGCTTCTGTGTCCTTGGCTCTGTGCTTGAGAAGTTTAAACATTCTGCTTAAAGCATAAGAAATTTGATCTAGCCAAGCACTTTCCCCAGATTTAGCCACTAATCTTGTTTCCTTTGCAAATAGCCTATGTATTTGTCTGAGATAAAAATAGCATCAGGGGGTTATTTAGTGGGTTCATCTGAATCCAGCTCCATCTGGAGGTTGAGCACTGAGTCTGTATGTGGGTTTAACCTAGGGTGTGGGCACATCCCAGGGGAGGCAGCACCTGCTTCCTGCCCACCTCTGGGCCCCACCCAGCTCCCAAATGCAGATGTGGGGGGCCAGCTGTGTATCACAAGGGGGAGCCTGAAACCCAGGTATGTGCTGTGGGGTGGGAGGACAATGCTTTCTGATGTGAAATCCCTAAGAGAGTGCAGGCCACAGTGGGAACACTGTGGCCAGGAGTAGGCCTCAGCACCTTTGGGGGCCTTTTCTTGGTAAGCTCAGGAGTCTCTTTGAAGCCAGAGCCTGGTGCTGAGCTGATAGGAACAGCACGCATGCAGGGAGGAGATGCCACTGCTCCCTTTTCTCCCTGGTACCCTCTGCCTCACAACAGACCACAGACATGACTTAAAACATCACTAAGCCCCAGGACGGGAAGCTGGTGCCAGCAACAGCCCAGCTGATGGGGAGGAGCCAGATGGAGTTGAATTCCTGGCCCTATGACCTTGGGCAAATCACTTCATCTCTCTGGGCATCAGCGTCCTCATCTGTAAGATGGGATCCACCTCATAGGGTTTGCTAGTGACATTTAAATGAATTAATTTATAGACAAAGCACTTAGAACAGTGCCTGGCACCAAGTATGTTCTTTATGTTGTTACTGTTACGTCTAATGAGTGGAGATGGACACCCCCAAAAGTAAATCAATACATACAGTAATTTCAAAGATACAACTCCTGTGAAGAGAATAAAATAGAGAAGGGAGAACTTAACTGGAGAACACGGCAACATGCAGATCGGGAGGTCTCTGAACTGGAGGCGAGACGCTGAGGTGGTTTCCAAGTGAGCAGCCTCTGAAAAATTCAATGTTATTATACAATAATACGTGTGTTACTCGTCATATTTTTTCCATATAAAAATTTGAAACATCTTAGCTAGGGGTCCTGTGAAACAATGTCAGAGAGGGAATGGAGCTTCTCCAGGAGTAGCCAGGCCCTTGGAGACGGAGCCAGGACCCTTTGTTCAGTCCTACCTTCATTCCAGGAATGCGTGCTCATTCACGGCACAAGGAAGAGTTGCCCCGACCAGACACAAAGAGAGGAGAGATGTTAAGGCTGATCTGTTAATTAGATACATTCTTTTGAGTTCCAAGGAAGGGCCTGGTTGACCCTGAGACCTGCTGTAAGTGGGGGTAACAGGCAGCCCTCCCATTCCCAGGCAGGACCCCTTTTCAGGGTGAATGTCTCAGGCTTCATCTGAACAAGAGTCACAATGACAGGGCAAGAAGATTTTTCCTGACCCTCCTTCATGGCCACTGTGAGCTGAACCCCTATTTTTAAAGTATTAGCTCAGTGAGGTGGTGGTAAGGTCCAGGGATCCACTTTTCTTGATTAAACAGAGAATGCATTTGCCCTCCAGAAATTACAATTCCAGACTCAGTATTGGGCTGGATTTAGGCTTGAGGCCCCCCTGGCAGGGGACTCATGCAAGTCAGCACCTGGGATGATGGCCAAAAATGTATTTCCTCTCCCCAGATTGTGTATGTGGACTTTCTTCCCCTCTTGCCCTTGCCTGTTTCTGAGGACACCTCCCCCATCACCAGAACCCAGACTCTCCATCTCTGCTTGGGTTATAAGTGTCAACTAAGGCAGACTAGGGACAGCAGGGCAAAGAGACCCACTCTTTTTACTTCTTAGTCCAGCCACAGTGATGACCAATATTGCCTCCCCAAAGGACATTGGGGTTGTTCTGGCCAGCTGCAAAGATGAGGGACCTGCTCTCTTTTCAAAACATGGAGAGTCCTGGGGTGTCAGGGCAAATGTGCCCTTGGATTACTCAGTCAAAGCTTCTTGCTTTCAGGTGAAGGTGCTGAGGCTCAGGGATGGTCTTACCCAGGGCCACAGCCAGGCCTCTGGACTCCCAGGTCCTGCTCAGTAGTGCAGAGACCACAGGGTGTGAGGGAGTGGTTGAGAGACAGCCTGGGGTGTGACTGAGAACACAGGCTCTGGAATCAGAATGCCCAGGGTCAGCCTCTGCTCAGCCACTTATCAATCCTGGGACACTAAAGAGCCATTTATCTCCCATTTAATAGCTGTTTAGCTTCAGAGAGTCCATCTGTAAAATGGATACAAATAGAAGCTGTTTCATACATAGATGCCCAGTATCCGACATGTGCTTAAGTGCTCAATAAATTCTAGATATTATTGTTATTAACTGACATCTTTCACTGAGGACTCTTTGTGAAATATAGCAAGTTTATATTCTGGAAAAGAAAATGAGAGTATTCCTTGCTTTCTGTGACCAGGCCTGCAAAGCTGAAGGGTTGCTTAAGTTTACCATTAGCATCCAATTATGCCTCAAGATGGTGTGTAAATAAAAAAGCCTATTGTGGTAACTACTTCTAGAAGTAGATACTTTGACTACCCTGGAAGAGGACATTTGATATGACTTCTTCCTTAACAAATATATCTCAAATGTCCTTTAAAAGCTCTAAGTTCCTTCACATCCACTAGGATAGCTATACATTTTTTTTTTAATTGGAAAATAACAAGTGTTGTTGAAGATGTGGAGAAATTGGAACTCTTATAAACTGCTGGTAGGAATGTAAAATGGCACTGCTGCTGTGGGAAACAGTTTGGCAATTTCTCAAAAAGTTAAAAATGGAATCACCAATTCTAATCCTGTTTTCAAAAGAACTAGAAACAGGAATTCAATCAGATATGTTCATGGCCATGTTATTCACAATAGCCCAAAGGTAGAAACAACCCAACTATTCATCTCAGTGGATGAACAGTTAAACAAAATATGGTCTATTCATACAATGGAATATTATTCATACTTAAATGGAAAGAAATCCTCTCTCACGCTAGCTACAACACTAATGAAACTTGAAAGCATCATGCTAAGTGAAATGTGCCCAACATGACAGGTCACATATTACATTATGACACGACTCTGTTTATATGAAATATCCAGAATAGGCAAATCCATAGAGACAGAAAGCAAACTGGTTGTTCCCCAAGGAGAGGATAGGGAAGGGGAATGGGGAGTGACTGCTTAATGGGGGTGGGGTTTCCTTTTGGGATGATTAAAATGTTTTGGAACTAGATAAGAGGTGGTGATTGCATTACATAGTGAGTATACTTAATGCCACTGAATTGTCCACTTTTTTTTTTTTTGAGACAGAGCCTCAAGCTGTCCCCCTGGGTAGAGTGCCATGGCATCTCAGCTCACAGTAACCTCCAACTCCCGGGCTCAAGCGAGTCTCTTGCCTCTGCCTCCCAAGTAGCTGGGACCACAGGCGCCCGCCACAGCGCCCAGCTATTTTTTGGTTGCAGCCGTCACTGTTGTTTGGCGGGTCCGGGCTGGGGATTCAAACCTGCCACCTTAGGTGTACGTGGCTGGCGCCTTAGCCAGTTGAGCTATAGGCGCCGAGCCGAATTGTCCACTCTTAAATGGTTATTTTGGCCCAGCACGGTGGCTCACACCTGTAATCATAGCACTCTGGGAGGCCGAGGAGAATGCATTGCCTGAGCTCACAGGTTCAAGACCAGCCTGACCAAGAGCAAGACCCTGCCTCTAAAAATAGCTGGGCATTGTGGCTGGCGCCTACAGTCCCAGCTACTCCAGAAGCTAAGGCAAGAGAATTGCTTGAACCCAAGAGTTTGAGGTTGCTGTGAGCTATGACGCCATGGTACTCTACCAAGGGTAACAAAATAAGACTCTGTCTCAAAAAAAAAAATAAAGTTATTTTTAGTGAATTTTGTTTTACATACACACCCCTATCCATCTACTGTTCAAAGAATGTTCATGGAGATGACAGGTCAGCACTGAAGGCACTGTATTAGCTTGGGCCACATCTCAAGTTTAAAACAAATGAAAAAATAACCCTTAATGGTCTCTCTATCTTTCAGCTCCAGTCAACTTCAGTTACAGAAATTTCTTCTCCCTGGTGGGTTTATCCAACAAGAATAGTGACCCCATCAGGAAAAGTATTTTCCAGCTAGAACAAGACAAAAGCAGCCTCATTGAAACAGAAAGGTTAAGTTAAGTCCTCTCCTATGGGGGCAAACAAACAAAGAATAAACCCAGAGTTAAAGGTCATTGAGGGTTGTGGCCCCTCCAGAATCTGAGCACTGCTGCTTAAGTCACAGCCTCTCAGTCAGGCCATCCTTGCACTGTCCCTGCCCTATGAGAAACTCCAGAGGCCTCCAATGGTCTGAGCAACAGCAACCAAGGGGCTCACTGGGGGCTGCACAGGCCTCCCGCCCCACAACCCTGGCCTGGCCTCCTTACTTCCCTATTCCTTCAGGCTGGTCCTGGAGAACAGGAGATCCCCTTCTCTTTGCCCAGGCCCTAACCAGTAAGGGGATCGAGCCCTACCTCAAGGCAGGAGACACAGGTGTGTGCTCACCTACCCTCGGGTGCCTCCTACCTTCCTGCATTGCCTGGCCCAGCTCTTCTGGCTCCCTGCAGCAAAACATACCAAACCCTGCCAAACCCAGCATCTCCTTAGCTATTGTTATTTTTCATCATTGCAGAGGTCAGAGTCTGATTCATCTGAGGGGATCACTGATTTCTCCAAACCTAAGCCTGCCTAACTAGGGCAGTAGTTCTCAACCAGGGGTGATTTTCCCCCATTCTGAAGACATTTTTAGTCATCACAACTGGAAGGAAGTGCTGCTTTTGGCACCTTCTGGGTCAAGGCCAGGAACGCTGTTAACCAATTCTGCAATGCACAGGACAGTTCCCAACCCCTTGCCCCCTGCAACAAAAACTCATCCTGCCCAAAATGTCAGCAGCCCCAAGACTGAGAAGCCCTGTATGAGGGTAGTGGATTGTGTGTGTGTGTGGAGAGAAACCCAGGCCCCAGTTCCCCAATCCTGAGTAACATTTGGGCCCTTTTAATGGAAAAGTCTTGGCTGAGACCCCCTGGAAATATACTCACAGATCCCTCTTTGAGAAGCAGTAACTTCAGAATCTAAACTCTGACTCAGGGAACATCTGTCAACCACAAAGCGTCATTAAAATAAAGATTGGGTAGGGTGGCACTTGTGGCTTAAAGGAGTAGGGCACTGGCCCCATATACTGGAGGTGGCGGGTTCAAACCCAGCTCCGGCCAAAAAAAACTGCAAAAAAAACAATTAAAGCAAAGATTTGGTATTTAAACTGCTGAAAGAATTGTTTAAGAGACTGCAAAGGGGCCCAAGATAACTTTCTGGGGTGATGGAAATGTTCTATATCTTTATCGGTATGAAAAAAAATCATCAAAAGCTATGTACCTCAATTAGAAACAAACAAAAAACAGGGGAAGTTATGGTACCAGGATGGGATGTAAACGGAAGACACTTTATCAAATAAACATCCTGGGCAAGGGGGTGGGCAGTGCGAAGATGCAAAAGAGGTGGTCTCATCTTTCCTAGTACAGCATCCATGGCTAGTTCTAAAATTAAAACACAACATTTTATATAAGCAAAAAATGGTCATGAAAATTAAAACACGTCATTGAAAAAATTCTCCCAGAGCTATCAGGATATAGTTGGTGAAACTCTGGGTGGGGCACGAGGTGAATTAGCACCTGTAGCTCCCTGGCCACACTGGTAGGAGTCCATTCTGGGTGCTTCTTTCTTCTCACTTCTTTCCCCTTCTCCAGACCTGCCTGCCCTGCTCAGATGTATCAAGGCTTCCTTTGCTAAGTAAGAGATAAGTCTCAGAACTCTTTGTTCCTGGTGATGCCCTTGGCTCAAAGGAGTAGGGTGCGGGCCCCATATGCTGGAGGTGGGGGGTTCAAACGCAGCCCCGTCCAAAAAGTGCAAAAAAAGAATTCTTTGTCCCTGTGAGATTGCATGCCTGTTTGTCTGAGGCCAAGATGCCCAGATGTGCCTGCCCTTGCACCAGAACACCGCAGATTCCAGTTCCATATATATATATCACAGATATGAATGTAATTACAGGACAGAGTTTGGAACTTGGGGTCTGACACGCTGGGTTCCCATCCTTGTTCTGCCTTATATAACCCTTGTAACTTTCCACGGGATAGTCAGTGTCTGGGCCTGACTCAGTGCATCTATCTGTAAAATGGGAATAATGGTAACACTTCCCTCAAAAAGTTACTTGGCAAGTTTTTATCACAAAGCTTTAAGGTAGCTGGGCATTGTAGTGGGGGCCTATAATCCCAGCTATTTGGGAGGCTGAGGCCAGAGACTTGCTTAAGCCCAAGAGTTTGAGGTTACTGTGAGCTATGATGCTACAGCACTCTACCAAGGGCAATATAGTGAGACTCTAACTAAGAAAAAAAGAAAGAGGCTTGGCGCCTGTAGCTCAAGTGGCTAAGGTATCAGCCACATACACCAGAGCTGGTGGGTGAGAATCCACCCCAGGCCTGCCAAACAACAATGACAACTACAACCAAAAAATAGCCGAGTGTTGTGGCAGGTGCCTGTAGTCTCAGCTACTTGGGAGGCTGAGGCAAGAGAATTGCTTATGCCTAGGAGTTGGAGGTTGCTGTGAGCTATGATGCCACAGCACCCTACCAAGGGTGACAGCTTGAGGCTCTGTCTCAAAAAAAAAAAAAAAGAAAAGAAAAAAGAAAGAAAGAAAAAGAAGGAAAGAGAGAAAAGAAAAGAAAAAGAAAGTTTTAAGTTGCAGCTCAGGAGGAGATTCAGTGCTGCCCAAAGTTCTGACAGATGAAGTCTGTGGCATGCTTTTCTCTTTCCTGTGACCTGAATACTCATTTATTCCCCCAGCCTGGAGCTAGCCACGTACTGTGTCCTGACTGGAGGAACCATGATAATTTATTTTCTATCCATTGTCTTGCTCCCTGGAGAAGATAATACTTTCATTTCTGCAGCACTGTTTTTTTTTTCTAGAACTTTAACATCATGTCCTCATAAAATAAAACCTGGGTGTTTGCATGGGCAAGTGGAGAAATGGAGACATTGAGGGGTGGTTATCCCAGAGATGATGCCCACTGCCCCAATCTCAGCTTGGGACAGAGACGACTCAGAAGTTAGCCATGGTTTGGGGGAAGTCCCCAAATGCATATGTGTATAACTGTGAGCCCAGGGCTGGCCCATCTGGCCAAGCAGGGTCTGGTGGGGGCAGTACTGTCTTAGCAGGACTTTGCACAGATAGGAATAGGCCATCAAGGAGAGTGCTTGAGTGGCAGCTCTAAGCCTCTAACCCAAGGATCCAAACCAGACATCAAATTCTGTAGAACATTAATAGCTCTGTCCTCCAATCTTGCCACTTGCTGGAGTCACAAGCACAGGAGAGGCCACTCAGGACCTGAGACAGAGCAGACCAGCTCTTGTCCATCTCTGTGGCCTCAGTTACTCTGCAGACCTTCCAGAATTAAGCCCTATCTCACCCCATTTTGAGGCTCCATGATGTTTACACCACACAAAGACACTCCAGCTGCCTGTGTAGCAGTTCTCAGCAGAGAAGAAACCCGCTTATGAAGGCAGAAAAATGCCCACAGGCCTCAGGAGGCTGTGGACAGTGACAGCACGACAACCTGGCTCAGACGGAAGCTACATCTCTGGGTCCTAATCAGAGCAAAGCCTTCTTAGCTCAGAAAGCACAGCAAGCTCAAGGCTGCGTTCTGAACACTGACAATCATGTTCCCCAAATCTAGTCTAGGTTCTGGTCATGCCTTCCAGTAAGGACTTGGTCAGGTTGGGTTTCCTCCTTGTAGCATCTTTAATATGCTGCCCCTTCTTCTCTCCTCAAAATATTCCAGTCCCTGGTGAAGGATTAGGCAGCTCCAACCCCAGCACTAGTCAGGACAGACCTCAGTGTTTTGACCCAAAGTCCTCTTCACTCTTCTGGACTCATCTCTGCCCAGTTTTCTGTTGTCTTGTGGCATCTGTCATGTAATTAACTATATTGATTAATTACTACTAACCATACAATCAGGATTGTTTGCCAAGTAGGCATTTTGGGTGTCACACCGTCAGGTACCAACAGGGACAGCAAAAGGCAAGCGACTATCACAACTCACGATGTAGGGGAAAAATAAAGTAAAAAGTGATCCAGGAGGAGAAGTGTTTCTTTCTTTTCCCCCGTGCTGACCCTCATGACTTTCCAGCTTCCCATGACAGGGTGTCTTTGTCCACCTTGTCCACCTGTCTTTGGTGATTTTGATCCTGCTGGATTGGAAGGCTGGGACAAGAAGGCAGGAAAAAGTAGCAGGGAGGGAGCCCGGCACAGTACTTGCCGCACACCAGTAGTCCCAGGTAGACACTGAGGTGGGAGGATTCCTTGAGCCATGAAGTTTGAGGCCAGCCTTTGAAACATAGTGACATCTTCATTTCTTTAAAAACAAAATATCAGGCAGGGCGGCACCTGTGGCTCAGTGGATAGGGTGCCAACCCCATATACCGAGGGTGGCAGGTTCAAACCTGGACCCAGCCAGCTAAAACAGCAGTGACAACAAAAATAGCTGGATGTTGTGGCAGGCACCTGTAGTCCCAGCTACTTGGGTGGCTGAGGCAAAAGACTCGCTTAAGCCCAAAAGTAGAGAGGTTTCTGTGAGCTGTGATGCCATGGCACTCTACTGAGGGCAGCAAAATGAGACTCTGTCTCTAAATAAATAAATAACAAAATATCAGGGAACTGCTGCTTAATGCTAGGAAAAAAATGCACTGGAGAAACATAAGAATGATTTAACAAAAGAAAAAAGGATATTAGATAAAAATACAGCAAGGAAATACTCTTTTGACCAGGAACAGTGGCTCAGGACTATAATCCTAGCACTCGGGGAGGCCAAGGTGGGAGGATCACTTGAGCTCAGGAGCCTGAGCAAAGCAAGACCAGCCTAAGCAAAGCAAGACCCTGTCTCTTCTAAAAATAATTCAGATGTGGTGGCAGGCCCCTGTCATCCCAGCTACTCAGGAGGCTGAGGCAAGAGAATCAATTGAGCCTAGGAGTTTGAGGTTGCTATGAGCTAGGCTGAGGCCATGGCACTCTAGCCCAGGCAACAGAGCAAGATTCTATCTCAAGAAAAGGAAAGACGGGAGGAAAAGGAAGGAAGGAAGGAAAGGAAGAAAACACTCTTTTACACTGTTATAGTGCAAATCCGTATCAACGTATAAACTTTTCCCAAAAACTGCTATACTGGGAAAATGTATAAAAGTCTAAAATTAAAACAATATATATATGTGTAAATCTGTGAGTATGATATATGTATAGAAAAACACAGGAAGGAACTAGGCAAATATCATAGTGGATTTTATCTAGTTGAAGGAAATATGAAGAATTATTTTTCTTTTTCTGGGGGAAAATAGGAGGAGGGAATCTAGGGTTTCCAAAGCAATGTTCACTTCAGACATAGATCCTTGGGACCACGGATGAGCTAGTTCTATGGCCCTAAGCAGGTAACTTAGTCCTTCAGAGCCTTGGTTTGTTCATCTGTAAAATGGGAGGAACAATTACAGATGTTATGAAGGTCTAACCCTGTGCTGGCCACTGCCATAATCACTAGCTACCTGTGGCTATTTAAATGAAAACTTCAGTTCTTCTGTGGCACTGGCCACATAGCCACAGGTGGTTAGTAACTGACTACTGCACTGGACATGGCAGAAAAGGACTTCCCATTATAGCAGAAGGCTCTATCTGACAGTGCTGGCCTGAGACAGGCACAGTGCCCAGTCACTGGACACAGGAAGGCTGGCTGGCTGGGACGATGATGACTCTCTGTGAACTCCAAATCTAGGCCCATTGCAGGGTTGAGGAAAATGAGAAGAGGGCCTTTGGTGAGAACTTAAAAAAAAGAAGAGACTAAACAATGGTGGAGTTTTTGCTGGTGAAGAGCTGAGAAGGGAGATACCTTGGCTCCCTTCCAAACAGCAGAAAGAGTCCTCAGCGAAAAGCTTTGTGTACAGAGGCCACCTCCCACAAAGGGATGAGGCTGTGTCTACACAGAGGGCCATGATATGTGCTTAGTTTTACTTCCTGGAATTGGCAAGAAGGGTAGCTTTTTCTCAGTGGGGTATCAAATTGCCGAATTGTGGAAAATGAGGAGTGTGTCACATATATGGGTATCTGCATGTGTTGGAGAAGGGTGATGGAGTCAGCTCTTGGGGGGGCTACAAAGAGAGGGAGCCAGAATTACCCTGCCCTGTTTTCATCCTTGTTAAAAATATGACTTAGTTCATTCCATGAGCTTTAGGCTTGGGGAGGAGGTGCGGATGTAGTAATGTGCGGGCATTCCGCACTTCACACTCTCAAATTAGGAAAAGGGCTTCCCTGTTCAGGACTACTGCTAACCCAGCTACCTGCTTGGGGTCAGAAGCAAAGACAAACCGGAACCTCCCCAAGAAGTCCCATCCCCTGCATATACACTGGGGGAAGAGGGGTGGCGTCTGGCTTCTCGTTGCACACAGACATCCACTGGGCACGTGAAGCACCACTTTCACACCTTGAGGGGCCCTCTGCCAAGCACGTCTATTTTAGATCTTGCAGCTGCGATCACACTCACCATGTAGGTGTAAAGAGCACAGCATTTGGAACTTCCACCTCAATCCCAGGGCTTCTTTATTCCCAGCCCAAATCTTCTGTCCATGGAGCTTCAAGGACAAGATCCCCTACCCCCATTCAGAAGGACTGTCATGCCATCCTTATACAGTATGAGGTCAACCTTTCCTGAGATGGTTGAACTGTCAGTGTACAATTAGCAGTATACAATTAGCAATATACCCAATAGTGCCACCCTGGTGATAGAGGAGAGCCCGGTGTTCATGCTGTAAGGGCAGAAGTTCCTTTAGGATAAGGAATGATGCTGGACAGCTCATGGAAATGGGGTATAAACAGGGTTTTTCACATCTCCAGGTGACTGGTTCAGCTTGGGTCCCAAGGGAGCTGGCCAAATGATTCCCTACTTAACCCCCTTCCCACTGGAGACCAGGGGTCCTGGCTCATACTTGAGAGGATGAGGACCAAAGAGCACCAGGACAGCTCAGAATTCAAATCAGCCCCATGGTCAATGTGACAGGGCATCTACCATCAACAACTGACCAGTATCTTCAGTGAGACTTTATCAGAGGCTGCACAGTGGTGCCCATAGGCCAAGATCAGCTATAGACTGTTTTGAACAGCCCACAAGAGTCTGAAAAAATTGTAACTGCCAATACTGAAACAGTTGAAGATTTCCTGTGGAAAAAAATCTGCATTTTCCAGATTCTCTTGCAAAATCAAAATATCTGGCCACACAAATTTCACATTCAGCCTGGCAAGCGCCCACGAGCTGTGCTGCAAGAGCAGCTGCCCCCTTGGAGTCAGAGCTTCTCCCAGGGACCACAATGGGTCAGGCCCCATGGACACTTGAATGTGCTCTCCCGGCCTCCCACTGGTAAAGGGCAGTTCCCCAAGTGTGTTATGACCAGGAGGGATTCTTAGGGCCCAACCTGTCCCAACATTGGGGTTGTGTTTATGGGAGACCTTTCCCACACATACCCTCACCCGACCCCCCAGGAAAGCCCTCCAGAGGGAAACAGGACATTGTCATCACCTACAGCAAGAGATCCTTTGGGTCTGATTAATGTGCTAACACCATGGGCTGAAATTCCTGCAGAAGGAACTTCCTCCAGGGGGTATGAGGGCACAGGTCATCAGGTGATCTGGCCTGAATAATTTGGGGGGCTTTTTGTACCTGAGTGAAAGCAGTGACAGAGGGGTAATGGAGCAAGTGGGTAAGAGGATGGAGCTAGAGGCTGGTCCATAACTTGGAGGGGCAGGCTGGGTAGGGGGAATGATGGCAGGTGAAGAGAAGCGGCCATGGCCCAGCCAGGCCACAGAGCCATAGCAGGGGCGACCCCTGGTGGATGTGAGAAAGTCTGCGCCCCACTCCTTGGGGATTTGCTGGCAAAATCCTGGTAGAAATTATTCAAGGCAGGTTGGGTACCAGGCACCAGTCAATGTACACAACACGTGAGCATTTTTATTTTTTAAAAACTTTAAGTATGTCTTCTCACAATATCCCTGTAGTTGCTACTACTATTATTGTTATCCCTCATCACAATAGAGGACACCCAGGTTCTGAGAACTAAAGTGATATTATCACATCTGACAGCTGTGCCAGCCTGGCTCCCAGGCCCACCTCAACTCATGTCAAAGACAAAAGCAGGTCCGGCAGTCCCACTGCTGGGTACACATCCAAAACAATTGAACATAAGCATTGAAACAGATATTTGCACACTCACATTCACAGCAGCATTATCCACAACTTCCTGGAGATGGAAGTAACCCAAATGTCTACCCACCAAATAAACAACATGTGGTTCATCCACACGAAGGGCTATTATTCAGCCTTAGAAAGGAAGGACATTCTGACACCTGCCACCACATGGAGGAAGCTTGAGGACATTGTGCTCAGTGACTGAGCCAGACACAAAAAGGCAAATACTGTATGGTTCCACTTATACAAGGTTCCACAAGGAATCAGATTTATAAAGACAGAAAACAGAATGGTGGGTACCAGGGACTAGGGGATGAGAAATGGGAAGTTAGTGTTTAATGATGTCAACAGATACACAGAAAAGGATTTACTTTTTAAAAAGAGAGAGAGAGAGACTTTATTCTAGAGAACAGTCACAGTTGGATTCTAAGAGAATAAAGAGAGGGGGTGATTTTTATAAAGTTTCAACCCAGGTTCCCACTCTAGTCTGCTATGCAAATGAGGAATACCAATTTGTTTGGTTCTGATTCATGGACACAGGTCACCGCCAAATGATTAGGTCAAGGAGGCAAAAATGGGATTTTCCAGTAGCTATTGGTTTAGACTGCTTGAACAAGAACAGACAAGTATGAAAGTCCCAAAATTATGTGAGACTGCAGATTTTCCAGGATCACAGAGTACACACGTGACCTTTAGTCAGCAGATGGTGGCTGGGCTGTATGTTGAAATTAGGTCCAGTTAGCCACTCAGGATCCATCTAGAAGGACTGGCTTTTTTAGGGTTCACAGTGGTTAGAGTTTTAGTTTGGGAAGATGAAAAATTTCTGAAGGTGTATGTTGGGATGGTTGCACAATATGAATGTAACAATGCTGCAAAGTTGTATGCCTAAAAATGACTAAAGCAGCAAATTTTATGTTACACATGCTTTACCACAATTAAAAAAAAAAAAGAGTAGGATCAACTCTCTGCCAGGCCTCTGTCCCTGCCCCAGCTCCACAGTAGAGGAAAGTGGCTCTTGCCTAGGACAGAGCTTGGCCCCCAGCCCACTCTGATCACCCTTCCTGCACACACACTTCTCTTTCTGAAATTTTCATCATTTCACCTGTCTCAGCCTCACCTCGTGTCATAAGTGGACACCCACTGACCAGGATTTTGACCAGGTCATCTTCCCTTCTTTAGCCCTGGCACTCCGGACAGACCTTCCATGATATTCTGCCTTCCTCTTTTCATGTGAGTTGCTTCCCAGTCTGGGAAACATTCACTTCCTGTTTACTTTACTGAACCATTCTCAGATTTCTAGCCTCTCTGTCCTCTCTCTCCCTTCAACCCTCCTGTCCCATGACACACATGATGGAAAAGACTTTTGCTGCTGGTCCCAAGTAGAAGATTATACTCTAGGCAAGGCTGGTGAAGGTGCAGAAGTTGCCCACCCTGTTCCCCAGAACAGAAGTCCTCCCAGCCATCCTTTCAGGCCCAGGCCTAGGGAAGCTCAGATATAAGGGCTTCCTCCCTGGCTGAATGGCCAACCATTGAACAATGTCACTGTCAATCAAAAGGCTTCTTCATATTCACCACTTTCTCTTCCACTCTGGCTCTCCTGGAAGAGGTCAAGTCTTCGGACCCCAAGTGTTGGTCATCATGGACCTGGGACTAGAGTCACTTATGACTCTGAGCTTGGAGAACAAATGATAAAAGTTCCCTAGTGCAGCAGGGAATTGGGCTCTGGCCTCAAACGCATTTATGACTAAAGAAATTAGATTCCTCATAGCTCCTATTAAAATCAGCCACTGCATCCATGGTTTGATCCAAGAATTCTCTGCAAAGCCTGAAAAATTACATCCTTGGTCATACTTGCTTCAACTACAGTCTCTCACATTTTTGCCTTAACAAGTTCCTTCCCAGCCTGATTTTTAACAAACTGGCAACTTTAAAATGTAAAGCAGCCAGAGCTCTTTTCTTCCAGAGAAAATTTTTCCAGTAAGAACCTCACACACACACACACACACACACACACACACACTCAGCCATCAACTGAGAGCCATATGCAAAGACCAACTATGTATACTTTACAATTAATGATGTCTTGTTGAAAGACCAGTTTTGTCTTGTTCTTGCCACTGGAGTCAAGAGGGAGCCCGATTGTGTCCTCTCCAAACCCTCACTCTTGGAGGCAGCTGGGCCTCTGGGTTCTGAACTCCTTGTCCCCAGGGCATTAAGATCAATGTGCTAGAGTCAGATTGCTTCAAGTCCCAGCTCCACCATTTACTGACCTTGGGTAAATCACTTGAGCCTCATTTTCCCCATCTTTAAAACAAAGAAGATGGCTTGGCAGCTGTAGCCCAAGTGGCTAGGGCGCCAGACACATACACTGGAGCTGGCGGGTTCGAATCCAGCCCAGGTCTACCAAACAACAATGACAACCATAACCAAAAAATAGAAGGGCATTGTGGTGGGTGCCTATAGTCCCAGCTACTTGGGAGGCTGAGGCAAGAGGATTGCTTAAGCCCAAGAGTTGAGAGGTTGTTGTGAGCTGTGATGCCACAGCCCTCTACCCAGGGTGACAGCTTGAAATTGTGTCTCAAAAAATAAATAAATAAATAAATAAATAAAATAAAACAAAGAAGATAATAAATGTAACTATGTCATACATGGAGCAGCCAGCTAACTACAAGTGAGTACTTCACACAGAGGAAGCTGTTTAATAAATAGTTGTGATTATTAATAAGTCAGGACAATGCATTTTTCCCTTCTGCATTATGGGAATTTAAACAGAGAATATGGAGAGAAAGGATGGAAAAGATCAAGGGACAGAGCAGTAGATGGTGTTGGCACCCCATCCTAACCCCTTGTCCCTGCCAGAGGTTACTTTGTGGCTTCAATGGACTGGTTTATGTGCCAAACAGACTGGAAATGTTTTTTTTTTTTTTTGAGACAGAGCCTCAAGCTGTCCCCCTGGGTAGAGTGCCGCGGCATTATAGCTCACAGCAACCTCCAACTCCTGGGCTCAAGCGAGTCTCTTGCCTCCACCTCCCAAGTAGCTGGGACCACAGGCGCCCGCCACAACGCCTGGCTATTTTTTGGTTGCAGCCGTCATTGTTGTTTGGCGGGTC
>CAUYTI010125999.1:0-12767 GCA_963575145.1 Galago senegalensis
TCCTAGCCATAAGCTATACGGGCTGCGATAAAGAAGAGAAAAGCATACCAATTTATAAGGTTTTGTTATTGTTGTTTCTGAGACAGGGTCTCACTATGTTGCCCTTGGTAGAGTGCGATGGCTTCTCAGCACACGGCAACCCCTAACTCTTGGGCTTAAGGCATTCTCTTGCCTCAGCCTCCCAAGTAGCTGGGACTACAGGTGCCTACCACAATGCCCAGCTATATTTTGTTGCAGTTTGGCCAGGGTCAGGTTTGCAGTGTCCACCCTCAGTATATGGGGCTGCTGCCCTACTCGCTGAGACATAGGCGCTGCCTCCCCCCATCACCCCCCCCACCCGGCCCCCAGGCACTTTTCTAAAAGGAAGATGGTATCTGGCCAGCTCAGAGGCTCAGGCCTATAATCCTACGACTTCCGGTAGCCAAGGGTGGTGGATTGCTTAAGCGTGAAATTCGGGAGCCTGAGTAAGAGCAAGATCCCATCTCTACCAAAAATAAAAAAAAATTAGCCAGGCATTGTGACACACACCTGTAGTCCCAGGTACTTGGGAGGCCGAGGCAAGAGAATTGCTTGAGCCCAAGATTTTGAGGTTGCTGTGAGTTATCAAGGCACTTGATTCAGGGAAATAGAGTGAGACCCTATCTCAAAAGAAAAAAAAAACAAGGAGGAGGAGGCAAAGTCAAATAAAATTTATAATAGGCCATTGGTTTAGACCAAGCGCCTGCACGGCACCCAACAGATCAAACCAAAATGAAGCTACTCGCGCTCAAGTTCCCTACCACCAAGCCAAAACTAAGTAGCTTATCTGACCTTCCCGGAAATTGGGAGAGAGAAAATACACAAATCCCCAAACAAGCCAGTTTGAGCCAGCACTCAAGCAGCTAAGGGGCCAGCCACGTACACCATACACCTAAGCTGGCTGGTTGGAATCCCCAGCCGAGGCCTGCCAAACAAGGATGGCTGGCAACCAAAAAATGGCCAGGCATTGTGGCGGGCGCCTCTAGTCCCAGCTACTTGGGAGGCTAAGGCAGGAGACTTGCTTGAGCTCAGGAGTTGGAGGTTGCTGTGAGCGTAATGCCATGGCACTCTACCCAGGGGGATAGCTTGAGGCTCCATCTCAAAAAAAAAAAAAAGAGAGAGAGAGAAGAGAGAGAAGGAAAAAGGAAAGAGTAGGGAAAAAGAGGGAAAAACCATAGAGATGATGTGCATACTGAAGAAAGAATGTCCATGGTTGCTGACTTAAGGGAGACAAAAACAAATTTTAGGCCAATTCACAAGGGAATTGTGCATGTGAATAATGTATATGTATTTTCTCCACCAAGTTCGAAAAGATATTATTACCAGTGATTCTGATCCTGTGGCCTGATGATCCATTGTTTCTCTGGGGGCTTTTCAGAACAAATACCAAAAGGCAGATTTATTAAATAAATCTGGCAATTGGAAAGATTAATTTTTCCTTTGGGCTGCTGGGATACTCAATGCTCTCTGAGTTGACAACTCTATGGGCAGAGAGTAGGCTGGTTGGAGGAAGAAAGTAGGCAGAGAGAGTGATTGATTTTTGACCTTACTGAAAAACCGAGTTAATGATTTCTCTATTATTCCACTACAAAATCTGACCATCCTACAACTCTTGATAACAAAATTCATTGATTTTACAGGTAAACACCCTAAGTATTCTAATGACTAAATAGCTTCCTGTGGGTTATTGAAATATACTTAGAATTGTTACTCATGGTCATTACTGTTTATTAATGCACAATATTACATCCAATTTGCTCAAAATAACATTAAAATTCTAATATGTCCTCAAGTTATTTCTAAACAACCTCACATCCATGGTTTCATGCATTCATCAAACATTTTAAAAGAACAATGAAATTGGAAAGTGATGGAATGGTGCTGGTTGTATGTCTGATTTCTAGATGAAGCTGACAGCCTGTGTGTGCCTACATCAGAGTCATCCAAATCTCTTAATCAAGAGTGACTTGCCTGTAAGTCAGTCATGTCCTAGGCATCCACACACACATGATTAAATCAGTGAATAACCAGATTCATAGATGAAGAGAAACTCTATAGTGAATGGGACCACTAGCAATTTGGAACTTAACTTTCACCATCAAAGAATAAAGACTTTGTGCTTGAGGATCTCGAAGCATCAGTATCAGGGGGTTGAGGGTAGGATGACAAGCTGCCAGAAAGGTGGTGGTATGCTGTAGCCAGGGAAGAGATGTGAAGAAAACAGTATTATACAATGTAAGGATAGAATTGATGACATAAAACAAAATGAAGGTGGTTGCCAGAAGCAGGATCGTCTGAGTGGCTTTTTCCTCAGGAGAGAACCTGCAAGAGGTGCTGAGGATGTGAATATACCTCACTCTCTGGTGGTGTCTGTGTAGGAGGAGGACCATATAGACACTGGCCACAGCCATAAGTCCCATGAACACAATATCTGGGAAAGTCATTAGAATTGTGTAGATTACAGTAGAAGATAAGTCTGGACTTTAAGAAGAGCAAAGTCCATACTTCTGTGTCTTAGTAGAATTGTGGATATGGTGAAGGGCCTGAACCTCTATAGGAACAAAGATATTTGTCCCAAGGTTGGAGATCCAGCACAGAAAGCAGGAGAATCCAATGTTCTCCAAAGCTCTGCCTTTGAGCTTCATCCACCCCCTAGTTCCAGGGCTGATTGTGATGGCCTGAAAACTGCTCAAGTGGCAAGTCATACAAAGAGAAAGGCCCCGGGCTGTTCTGTGGATATAATTGACAAGTTTACATGCAATATTTCCCAGAATATTTGTCACTCTCTGGATAAATATTATTTGAGTTATCCCTTTGAAGAGAAGAACCAAGAGGTTGGCCACAGCAAGGTTGGTGAGGATCAAGTGTGTGGGCCTTGGTGTCTGACTGGTGCAGGCTGTTGAGGCATAGGTTAAGAGAAGAAAGATATTCCCCAGGACCCCGATCACAGTCTGGACCATAAACAGTAGCATCAGGATCATATTATCAGTTGTCATTCTCATGGGTTCATGAACAAGTTGTTCAGAAAAGAACCTGAAGTTCACAGAGGTAGAATTCAGAGTAATAGCACTAGTCCCAGGTTTGCTCCAGTATTCCCACTTACAACAAGAACTCCTGTGCTCTCCCTGACCCCTCTTTCTGAGGACAGAAGTTACATTTAGGGGGAGGAAATTCCACATCAGAGACCTTAGAACTGCCACTCAGAATAGCCAACCTGGCATGCTTTTTTAACACTCATATGGGCATGCAGAATGGGGCAGTATTTCATTTTTTCCTGAATCTTTCAGAGTACATGTCTAGGGCATAATCCATAGGCAAAGCTTTATCTGTCATATCAAAAATGTCTCTGAAACACTCATTGTGGGCAGAATAGTTATCCTTGGATATAAAATGATTAAGTTTCCTGTATCACTGTTTCTAAGGGCTCAGAACCCAGAGTGGATGACAAATATATGAAATATAATAACAATAAAAAGAGAAGCATGAAAGGAATGTATGATACACATGATGTTGTGAAAACATGTATCAGGGATTTTAGCACTTAGTGAATCTGTGATAACAAGTAAAAATTTATTATATTTTTCATTTTAGAAACTTTTCCTACCAAATTAGTAAACTAATGTAGTACTTAATAAAATAACTTGAAGACATTCATAGAAAATAATTAATCTATACTCCATCTCAGTTGTAATCCATCTTTTCTGAGATATCAATACATTTCAAGTATGCATTCTTCCACAACTTTCATCATGTTCTTACAATATGTGTGTGTTTCATCAATCAGTAATAAAAACAAGATGGAATTTCTTTCTTGTGTAAGGAATTTAATGCATTATTCCTTATAACTCTTGTGTCAAGGAAAATAATTATACGGTAAACATTGGTCTAAGAAGATAATATAGTATGATCATGTGACATGCATATCAAGAATGCATTGACACATCAATATTATACAGTCTAATGATATCACTTACTATATTGATATTAAGAAAATTCAGGAAAAAAAAGAAAATACACATGACTATCAACATAAATGGAATCCAAAGCCTTTAACAAAAATGAACAGCATATATTTAAAAAAAAATCCATGGGCATGTGTGTTTCTTCCTAAAAATGCTTTTGTGTATATATAATAGTGCTTCCTTTATGCTCCTCCTATTAAAAACTAAAGAAATAAAACTATCAGTTAGTATTTTTTTGTCCTGTAAGTAAAAGTCAATGTCCTTATGCAAGAGGAAATAAAATAAATTAGTATAAAAACTCAAGAATTCATAAAACTATTTTCTGATGACATGGTAGTATAATAAGAAACGCTTAGAGAATCACTATTTAAAATTAACTCAATTCTTAAAAGAATGAAGATGGTAGTAAGATATAAAATTAATATTAAAAATCAGTAGCCTTCATATAAACAAATAATAATCAGTTATATAATGATATTGAAAGGCCTATCCAAATGAGTTGATTAGAGTATAAATGTCTTAACATCATAATTAAGTGAGGTGAAGGCTATGTTAACCAGTTTAATGTAAGCATTCCAAATTGTATAGAAAATAAGCACATTGTACCCCATAAATGCATTAATGTACACAATTATGATTCAATAAAAATATTAAGAGGGAAAATAATATGCCAAATTAGGTAAGAAGGTATATAAAAAAGGTCTATGAGCTATTGAGCAGCTCCACCAAATACTAGAAAATACTTAGATTCTCCATGTTAAAAGTATTCCACCTGCACACAGAGAGACAAGCAGAATAATAAAGTATCTATATTTTTAAAATAAAACCATCTATATTCTTGGATGAAGACATGGGTGAATTCCTCTGTGACTGAACTTGGAGAAAGGCTTTCCACGTATGACTCAAAATAAAAAGGCAAGAAAAAATTCGCAAAGTTAACAACAAAGAAGTAAACAAACAACTTTTCATGGCCAAAAACTGTAAGAAATCACAGTTTCTTCTTCTGGTGTAGCTCAAAAAATCCAATTGAATCGATGTTTGTGCACATCATAACCATAGACACTGAACAAAATATAAAACATGACTATCTTTAGAGTTCAGCAGAGTTCACTAGTGAGTGAACAGAAGCAGGCAGATCAGGGGGAGAGGTTGAAAATGTGTAGAGAAGAGTGAATTGTCTACTTTCCAAAATGACTCTGATTCTGAGGGAAGCTGTTGTTGGCAACTCCCAAAGTGACTTAAGTCAAAATAGATTCCCATGGTCCCATTGGTCAAAAGAACCAAAGAACAAAACAGAAGAAAACTACAGAGGCTGCAGAGGAATAAGAGATTTAGAAGGTGAAATTTCAGGTGTGACATTTATCCAAGTCTCTGGCAGACGTCTGAATATTCTTACAGATTCCAAGCTGCTCATGGGAGTCTGAAATAACTGAGATGTAACTTCAGAATATAGATTTTGAGTTTAGCAAAATCAACTGTGTGCTGAAAGGACAATAATCTATGCTCTATGTTATGAAAATATAACTGAATGTGGCCTTTATGATGTATGAGAACACAACCCAAATTAGGAAACTGATAAACCAATAGGAAAATGTGATCCACATTCAAGGCAGAAAACAAAAATGAAGACTAATGCTGAGATTGACCAAAAGTTTGAATTAGCAGACAATAATTTTAAAGCCGACTTCATAGTTACAATCAAGAGAATAAGAAGAATAAGGAGAAATAGGAAGTACATAAGAAATGAAATGAAAATTACAGAATTAAATAATAAACACTGGAAAGAAAAACAACCACTAAACATGACAGAGAGATTTAAACTTAAAAGAAGCAACAAGGCTTCACCCAGTTAACTATAAAAGTTGGACAATACATTAAAAACCAATTATAGCCCAAGAATATGGGAAAAGGGGAGAGAAATAGGATAGGAGGAAGGAGGAGAGGTGGAGGAAGGGTAATTGGTGGGATCACACCTACCGTGCATCTTACAAGGGTACATGCGAAATTTAGTAAATGTACACTATAAATGTCTTAACACAATAACTAAGAAAATGCAGTGAAGGCTATGTTAACCAGTTTGATGAAAATACTTCAAATTTTATATAAAACCAGTACATTGTACCCCATGATTGCATTGATGTACACAGCTATGATCTAATAATAATTTAAAAAAAACCTAGTTAGAGGAATTAGAAAATATCTAGACACAGACAGAAACTGATATTGCAATATAACAATAAATATACGTGTTGGTTTCTTCCCCTGGTTCCTGACATGAAATAGATGAAACTTTTGTTGGTACATGTGCTGGGAGAATCTTTTGTTCTGATGTTGGTCTCTGACCCTGGTTCTTAGTGCTCCTAAACTTTGGTAATTGTCTCAGTGGTGTAACCATCTGAAAGAGGTCCTCTAAATCCTTTGAAATTTCCAGGGTGTTGAGAGCATTTTTGTTCCAATAAGATGACTCTTGGTAGTCTCTGGCAACCTCAGGGTAGGGGCTAGTTATCAGGGGAGCAAAGCTTATGATTAGATGGTTGGAACATTTAGCTCCACCCTTAATCTCCAGAGAAAAAGGAGAAGGTGAAGGTTGAATTGATCTCCAAACCCAGCGTCTTGATTGATCACAAAACAATCATGATTGTATAATGGAGCTTTCATAAAAATCCAAAATGGGGGGTTTGGAAAGCTGACAGTTGCTGAACATACATATAACTGCTTTTGGCTGCAGATGGCCACACTCCTGCTGCAAGTCCCAGCAATGAGACTGACCCATACTTTGCATTTTGATCTACTCATGTTCCCTTTCTAATGTTTTTCCTTCAGCACAAAGTGTAACAATACTCACTTACCTTCTTGTCTGTCAACAAGATACTTTACTGTATGGAAACTGTATGGGCTCCATAAAGAATAGTGAGACCTAAAGACAGTATTCCTAAAATCCTGAAACATAAAAGTCAAAAAATGAAAAAAAAAACCTCCTGAATAAATAATCTCACACACTGACCTTAGCCCTCTTGATCATGCTCCACTTCTTGAGCATTGAGGTACTGCCAGGGTCACAGACTGTAGAGCATTAGGAGGAATAACCTACAAAGATCACAGATCCAATCAGGTAGGGTGATTTAGGATTTTCTTCCAGTCAAATTGTGGCAAGGCGACCCCCCTGGTACTGATTCACCAGTTGCAAATTCCAACCTTGATCTAGCCTCCCAGTGTATGCCCACTGTAATCCATTGTTTCTGATATCGAAAAAAATATTGAAACAAACAGTGAAATTAACTGAGAATTGACTCCATGACACACACCATTCTGAGAGTCTAAAATATATCTATTCATTAATTCTTTGACATGGTTAATATCGTTCTCACTCAGCATATAATAACAATGGGACAGGGAGATATTAAGTGTTTCCCCCAAAGGCTCACAGGTCATCAGTGGTGAATGAGGCAGCCTGAACCCAGTAATGAAGGGGCTAAGCATCCAACCATAGACACTCTGTTCTGCTAGAGAGAAATAATTTCAGCAATGCCACTCAGGCTGTCTAATAGGTTAGCTTTTGCTCCCTGATTGTTAGTCTTCTCTTTATGGAAGAATTTTTAAACTGACACTAGAAAGAAACACAAGGCAAAATAACATGACCAATCAAAAAAAAAAAAAAGCACTACAAGAACTACAGACATGGATATCAGTTACAGATAAATATGAAAATGAAAATGAAATGGGACTATGAGAGACAGGTCAGGCACTGGTGACAGGCACCATGCATATGAAATCTCCTGGCTCAAAAGAGTTGGAAAAATCCCTGTATCTTGAAGGGTATTGACTCACAGATAATAATCAGAGAGGACAACGGAATTGGAAAAGACCCAGGCACATTGAAGGAAACCTGAAAGTTGTGGAGAGGAAAAACTGATTGGAAAAAATGGAAATGCAGATAAAGAAAGGGTATGGTTGGAACAGTGCTGCCACTCTCTGTATTTCTGAGCAAATGACTCAAGGTCCTTTCAGAGAAAAAACCAGCCCATACTGTTTACTAATGACTTTCTTGATGGGCTTTACATCTGGGTACAGGAATCCCGTGTATGTTAATATTGAATTTCCAGTGTCAAATAATATTCTTATCTTATTGTACATGGAAATAAAATGAGGCAAATATGATAATAAAATTCTGAAAAACACAAACTCATCTATAGAAACAAAAAAAGCAGCTCAATAAATTCCTAGTAGATGGGGTAGGGTAAGGCGGGAGGGAAGGCTACTCACAGAAACAAGAAATTTACAGAAACCATGAATACATTCACAATTTTGGTAATAGCAATAGTTTCATGGGTATATAAGTATGCCAAGAATTTTCAAATCATACACTTGGTATTCAGAGCACAATAAAACTATATGAGTGTGTATGTACATATATTATACACACACACACACACACACACACACATATATATATATATATATATGCACACGCATATAATAAAGGGAGATAAAAGGGAAAACTAAGTATAGAGATTGTTTCTTAATTTTTGTCAAGGTCACTCAGTTCTAGTGAAGTGCACACCAAGTCCCTGACCATATACACCTGCAGTAGATGCACTCTCTGGTGAGTGGATGTGTGCCAGATACTATCTCTGTCACTTCACAGCCTCCCAAAATACACACACACAAAATGGAGGTATTCAGACCACTCCCTAGAACCTCCAGACTCACCAGAGGGAAGAGGCAAATCAGTAACTCAGATGCTAACTTCTAGGGTAGCATTTGGTTACTGTTGCTGTTGACTGCACATCTATCTTGTTCCAAAGTGTATTTTGGCCTGGAGTCAGGCAGAAAAGACCACTGTGACTACCTTTGCTGGAAGCCATGTGGGCAGTGCTAACCTGTGCAATGTTCATACACACTCTGTCCCTGTCCTTGGACTGGGGACCTGGACTGGGGACCTGAGAAACTATCAGGACTTCCAACTCCTATAGGAGCAGAGGGAGGATTGTGAGAAACTTTTCCTGGCCACAAAGGTTGGGATATGAGTGTGAAGTCCATCCTCTCAGTGGGAAAGAAAGGCACATGACACCACAACTCCATGAGGAGGCACACCCATACAGATACTCACATGCTATGCAGGTTCTGAAACCTGCCTATGAGGTTCACCAGGGGACTGTGCATGTCTGTATATATAGGAGTGTGCAGGGAGTAGGGACCACACACAGCCAAAGAACCTGAACATTTTCTTTTTAACTCTAAATACAATGTCTAAGTCCAAAACAATGGATGGCACTACTCTAAGGGGAAAGAACAGGTTAGGACACAGCACCCTCAATTGCAGGCTGGCCCCAGCCTCAGCAATGTCTATGCCCTATGAATCCAAGGATCTATGACAGTTCCCTGCCTGCTTTGTGGTCTTTGTCCTCATACTCCCCTTGACCCTTCAGCTCAGAAGCAGCATAAGGTTTAGGTGAATCTGTGCCAAGATTGGGGAGAAACCTCTATTCTGTATAGATCCTCATGTGCTCTTTGATTGTCTGGAATCTGAACCATCCCAAAACACTCACCAAGGGAGAACTCATGGCTGAAACTGGAAGAGGCATCATCGCTATCATTAGACACTGGTCTTCTGGAGCCTAAGCTCTTATGGGTCTTGTTATTCCCTAACTTCATCTCTCCTGACAGCTGAAGTTACTGTGTCACTTGCAAGGCATTTCTGCAAAGGGACCTCATTACAGTTGGGGAGAAGCTATAACTATTTGTTTAAGGAAAAGTTAGCAGGTCCTGGGGATTTCTCAGATCTGTACTAATTAGCATCAGGTGCAGCTGTGAGGAAAATTTTCCCCTGGTCACTGTGGTGCACTTTGTGTCCATGGGAAGATGAAGAGCATAGACAGGACCTTGTCAGCACTGCATTGGGGATGCTTCATGAGGGACTGCAAAGTGGACTCTTGTTTTCAAGTTTTGCCCCCATGGCGGGCCATAGTGATTCCATCTCTCATATTTGTACTCCACCTTTACATCTAGTATTTTACTGTTAGTGACACAATATCTGACTGGGGTGGGGAATGACCAGATATTGGAGCAGTGTGACAGGATGCTATTTTCATATCTTTTAAGGGGCCTGAGGAATTCCTGGTAGTCCATGCATCCCTCAGGCTATTCCCAAATTTGCCTTTTGAACTTTCATGGATACAAGGCAGTGCACAACAAAAATGACTCCAATTGCCATTTCTGTATGTGCCTCTACCCTAATTATTGAGTTTTTACTATGAGTAATGATGCAATTCCTGTAGTTCCACTTCCTCTTTCTTTCCTGCTATTTCTTAGGATTATTAAATTTTTGTCTGTTTCTTAATATATTTTAGGCATGCTTATTCTTTTAATTTAATTTTACTTATTTAAAATTTTTTACTACATCATAACTGTACACATTAATGCATTTATGGGTTACAATGTGCTGAACTTTCATGGATTCTTGGCAGCACACAAACAAAAATGACTCCATTTGCCATTTCTATTTGTGCCTCTACCCTAATTATTGAGTCTTTACTATGAGTAATGATGCAATTCCTGTAGTTCCACTTTCCCTTTCTTTTCTTTTACTTCTCAGTATAATTCATGTTTTTGGTGTTTCTTTATATATCTTAGGTGTGCTTATTCTTCTATATTTTAGATAAACCATTTAAATACTATTTGGCTGTATCCTAGACTAAAATTATGAGATTATTGTTGTTCTTCTGTTTTCTCTCTCCAATTCCTCTCCAAATCTATTTAGTCTGTAATTTCTACAGTGTCATTATTTTAGCACTTATATCAGGATCTAAAACTAATATTTCCATAGTTAACAACATTCTTATTTATGTCTATTGTTAAATGGATTCCTAATTAGTGGTTTTGGGAGAAGTTTTCAGAGTAGTTTAAATTTCCTGTAGTGATTTTTTGAGAATATACACATTCTATTTTGTGTTTTGTTAGTTTTGGCAAATAATTCCTCCCTCAATATACAGTTTCATTCTTATTTTTGTGTTATATTCTCATGTTGTGGTTAATCTTTTTGTAAATTATTCAGTTAATTTGATTTTTTTAAATTAGGGTCTTGAGTTATTTCCCAAACTGGATTTGAATTCCTAGGGTCAAGCAATACTTCCAGCTTTGCCTCCCTAGTAGCTGTCAGTGTACAGATAAATGCCACTGCACTTAATGGATTTACCATTTTTATAAGAAGCTAGAGAAGCTATGGCAGCAAAACACATAGGTATCTGGGGGAAGAACATTCCAGGTAGAAATAACAGTTGTGAGGTGAGAGTATGCTAGAGCCAGTATCTCTTAGACTTAGGACTCTGGGGCTCTCACTATGTGCAGAAGAAGGCCTCATTCTGGACTTCTTTTGGCATTGACCTTTTCCAAAGGAAGGAAATCTATATCACCAAGGGCATGCACCTGTGTGCCACAAGCCTAAAAAGTGGTTTTAAGTAGCAGCTTGTAAAGGACGTTCAAATAGACTGGACATATGGACTGTGTTGGCTCCGTCTGATTAGGGACTAAGCAGGATCTGGAATGGGGTGAAAACATGGCACTATTTGGGCACCTTTATTAGTGTGGAACCATCTCAGTCATCACACATGATTGGTGGGTTTTGAGCAGAATGTGAGCATGATCTGACTGGCATTTTAATAGGATTGTTTTGCTACTGTGTTGATTATTGACAAAGTCTGGGGGAGCTACTGACCATATGATGGAAGAATCCTCTGCTCTGGTCATTCTGGACAGAGACCACAACAGTACAATGTTTGAGACCACAGACAGTATCTGTGGAGGATAAAGTGGCATTCTGGATAATGTTAGAAGAGCTGCCAATCTTGGCCAACAGATTGTATGAACTATAGGGGAAGAGAAAGGAGGGAAGAATTATCCCACAATCCTTCAGCCTGAGCAACTACGATAGCATTGCAGATGGCCATTATCTTTCAGGGTGTTTATTGTGGTGATTGCTTTATAGCAGAACCTGAAAGATAAGGAGGAGGAAGCAGAACTGAAGAGAAGGGAGAATGTGTTAGTCTGTTTGGGCTTTTACATGGCTATAGTAAATTACCACAGATAGAATGGCTATGTAGTATTCATTTAGTTTTTTTTTTTGATTTCGTGAAAAGTGTATATTATTTTATTATTTTTTCATACATCCGAATTTTCAACTTTCAATAATACAATTCAATAAATTTGATTCCTTAATCATAAAAGCTTGCTTTACACATTATTTACATGTTGCCAAAGTCTATACAAAACATCACAAGGATCCGATTAACTCTATGCATGGTACCATCAAACTGAAGGAGGGAGCTAGCTAATAAAGTAACATATATTCAAAGATTAAACTGTAGATATGCACAGTGTATATGCACAGTTCATTAATACTGTAACACCTCCTCTTAAAGACTGGCATCCTTAAGTCTTAGTCACAGTATCCTGGAGTTTGCTATTCACATTAAAACCAGCTTTTAAACTTTTTAACAGTCATCATTTGGTTTTAAAAAACAAAATATGGGCTCAGCGCCTATAGCTCAACCGGCTAAGGTGCCAGCCACGTACACCTAAGGTGGCGGGTTCGAATCCCCAGCCCGGACCCGCCAAACAACAATGATGGCTGCAACCAAAAAATGGCCAGGCATTGTGGCGGGCGCCTGTGGTCCCAGCTACTTGGGAGGCAGAGGCAGGAGACTCGCTTGAGCCCAGGAGTTGGAGGTTGCTGTGAGCTGTAATGCCATGGCACTCTACCCAGGGGGACAGCTTGAGGCTCTGTCTCAA
>CAUYTI010126001.1:0-13412 GCA_963575145.1 Galago senegalensis
ATATTTCAAAATAGATCACATCCTAGAATACAAATCAAACCTCAGCAAAATTAAAGGAATGGAAATAATACTTGTCTCTTCTCTGACCACAGGCTATAAGGGTGGCACTCAATCCAACAAAAACACTCAACCCCACACAAAGGCATGGAAATTAAACAACTTTATGCTGAATGATAGCTGGGTTCAGGATGAGATAAGAGAGGAAATTGTTAAATTCCTTGAACATAACAACAATGAAGACACAAATTACCAAAACCTGTGGAATACAGCAAAAGCAGTCCTAAGAGGAAAATTTATTTCACTAGATACCTCTATCCAAAAAAAATAAAGTGAGCACATCAACATACTCACAAACCATCTTATGGAAGTGGAAAAAGAACAATCTAATCCTAAACCCAGCAGAAGAAAAGAAATAACCAAAGTAAAATCAGAGATGAATGAAAGTGAAAAGAAAAAAAATTCAGAAAATTAACAAAACAAAAAGTTGACTTAAAAAAAAAAGATAAACCTTTAGCCAGACTAAACAGAAAGAGAAAAGTAAAATCTCTAGTAATCTTAATGAGAAATAATAAAGGGGAAAAAACAACAGACAACACAGAAATACAAGAAGTCATCTCTGAATACTACAAAAAACTCTACACCTAGAAATTTAACAATGAGGAGGAAATAAATCAATACTTGGAATCACACCCTCTTCCTAGACTTAATCAAGAAGAAATAAACCTAAACAGACCAATTCCAAGCACTGAGATTAAAGAAATAATAAAAAAAAAAAACTTGAACAAAAAATGCTCTGGTTCAGATGGCTATTAAGCTCTTCAAATTTCCCATGTTGCAGAAATTATTCCAAAAAATTGAGAAGGAAGGAATCTTTCTCAGCATGTTCTGTGAAGCAAACATCACCCCTGATACCAAAACCAGGAAAAGACCCAACTAAAAAGGAGAACTTCAGACCAATTTTATTAATAAATACAGATGCAAAAATTCCCCTCCAAATCCTACTCAATAGATTACAGCTTCTTATTTAAAAAGTCATATGTTAGCACACGTTTTGGGGACAAGACACAATTATAAGAGGGACTTTACCTAACAAATGTGATCGATGTAACCTGTTTTCTTGTACCGTCAATGAATCCCCAACAATAAAAAATATTTTTAAAAAATGTCATAAATCATTATCAAGTAGGTTTCATCCTAGGGGTGCAAGGTTGGTTTAACATACACAAGTTCATAAATGTAATTCACAAAGAACGTATGATCCTCTCAATAGATGCAGAAAAAGTATTTGGTAAAATTCAGCATCTTTTTCTAATTAGAACTCTGAAGAATATACACATAGGTGGTACGTTTCTTAAACTGACTGAAGCCATCTACAACAAACCCACAGCTAATATTATACTGAATGGAGTAAAACTGAAAGCTTTTCCACTCAGAACTGGAACCAGACAAGGTTGTTCTCTATCACCACTACTATTCAACATAGTGCTAGAAGTTCTAGCTAATACAATCAGGCAAGAGAAGGTAATAAAGGGCATCCAAATGAGAGCAGAGGAGGTCAAACTCTCTCTTTGCTGATGATATTATCTTGTACTTAGAGAATCCCAAAGACTCAACCCCAAGACTCCTAAAAGTGATCAAAAACTACAGTAATGTCTCAGGATATAAAATCAATGTCCACAAATCAGTAGCCTTTGTAAATGCCAATTACAGACAAGATGAGAAGCTAATCAAAGAGACAATTCCCTTCACAACAAATACAAGGAAAATGAAATACCTAACAAAAGAAGTGAAGGACCTCTATAAAGAAAATTATGAAACCCTAAGAAAATAAATAGCAGAATATATTAACAAATGGAAGAACATACTATGCTCATGGATGGGAAGACTCAACATTGTCAAAATGTCTATACTTCCCAAAACAATCTACAGAGTCAATGCAATTCCCATTAAAATACAAACATCACACTTTCAAGATTTGGAAAAAATAATTATTCATTTCGTATGAAACCAGATAAAACACCTGTATAGCTGAGGCAATTCTTAGTAATGCAAACAAGTTTGAGGACATCAGCCTACCAGACTTCAGGCTGTACTACAAGGCCATAGTGATCAAAGCAGTATGGTATTGGCACAAAAACAGAGACATAGACATCTGCAACCAAATAGAAAACCATGAGAGGAAGAAACTAATATCTTACAGCCATCGGATCTTTGACAAATTAAACAAGAATATATACTGAGAGAAAGATTCCTTATTCAATAAATGGTGCTGGGAGAACTGTATAACCACATGTAAAAGACTGAAACTGGATCTACACCTCTCTCCACTCACAAAAATTGATTCAAGATGGATAAAATATCTAAGTCTAAGGCATAAAACAATAAAAATTCTCGAAGAAAGTATGGGAAAAACACTTGAAGTTATCAGTCTGGGGAAAGATTTTAGAAGAAGACAATTAGAAGTGGCAATTGCAACAACAACAAAAATAAACAAATGGGACTTGATTAAACTGAATAACTTCTGTACAGCTAAGGAGACAACAACTGAAACAAAGAGACAGCCATCAGAATAGAAAAGATATTTGCATATTATGAAACTGACAAAAGCTTGATAAGTAGGATCTATGGAGAACTCAAATTAAGCAACAGAGAAAGAGCCAACAATCCCTTACATCAATGGGCAAGTGAGATGAATAGAACCTTCTCTAAAGAAGACAGATGAATGGTTAACAAACATGAAAAAATGCTCATAGTCCCTAATTACCAGAGAAATGCAAATCAAAGCCACCCTGAGATATCACTTAACTCCAGTGAGAATGGCCCACATCACAAAGTCTCAAACCTCCAAATGCTGGTGTGGATGTGTCGAGAAGGGAGCACTTATAGTTGCTGATGTGACTGTAAACTAATACAACTGTTTTGTAAGGAACTATGGAGAATCCCCCAGGAACTCAAAGTACACCTTCCATTTGATCCTGCAGTCCCATTACTGGGCATCTACCCAGAAGAAAGTAATCATTTTATCATAAGGACATTTGAACTAGACTGCTTATCACAACTCAGTTTACAATTGCCAAATTGTGGAAACACCCTAAATGTCCATCAGCTCAGTGGTATATGTATACCATGGAATACTATTCACCCACTAAAAAGATGGAGACTTTATGTTTTTTGTATTAATCTGGAGGGAGTTGAAACATATTCTTCTTCGTAAAGCATCACAAGAATGGAGAAGCAAGAATACAATGTACTCAGTTCTGATATGAGGACAATTGATGCTAGCACATGGTAGGGTAGGGGAGTGGAGAGAGGGAAGGAGGAAAGGGGGTCTGGGGGTCACAATGTATGGCACACCTCTTGGGGGTGGGACACAATTATAGGAGGGACTTTACCTCACAAATGCAAGCAGTGTAACCTGGTTCTTTGTACACTCAATGATTCCCCCTCCCTCCAAAAAAATAAGCTTCCCCAGCATATAGCCCAGTTATTAATGCCCTGCCTGAGTCTTAGATTCTTCAACTGTAAAATGAGGTAATAACAGTCTCTACCATCAGAGGTCACTATAGAGAAATAAGTGAGATAGTGCAGATCAAGTATTGAGAACAGGGCTTGGTATAAAATAAATGCTCACAAATGTTAGTTATTATTTGACATGAATTCTGCCCTCACCTACTGTAAAATATAGATAATAAAAATTGTGTATAACTAATGTTGATAGAAAGTAGGAAAGATAAGTACCATTAAGAAAGAGACTGAGTGCTGAGCTAAGTTTTTCATTTTTTTATTACATGAATATTTTGTAAAACATATACATGGTGAAAGATTCAAAAGGCACAAAAGCAACACATATGAGTAAGTCTCCTGCTCACAGCTCTCCCCAAGTGGGCAAGTCCTCTGCTTAGACGCAGCCACTGTTGATGGTGTCCTGTGTGTCCTTCTACAGAGTCTCTTCACATGGAGCGTGGGTGTATATGTTTTTCTCCTTTCACACAAATAGAAGCACAACACTACTGTCTGGGCACATTCATTTGTCACTTAGTAACCTACAATGGGGGCCATTCCACATGTGGACCCATACAGATCTGCTCTATGCCATTCGATTGCATGAGAGGACATTGTTGAGTAACCAGTTCTGTGTTGGTAGAATTTTGGGTTGCTTTCAGTATTTTGCTATTACAAAAAAAGTACTGCAACAAATATTCTTTCTAGTTGGAAAAAAAAATATCGTTGAGTGATTTATACAAACTCGTTTATTATTACTCTCTGGGTAATGCTATCAAGCGATTGTCCTTTACTTGAGGTCTGGATTGTGATTCTTAATGTGTGGTCTTTATTTTTTACTATTAGCGTATTGATTGTTTAGCATTGATGACATTTCCTGCAGAGATTTATTCTCCAAATTGGATATTGTCATTTCTTTTGCTTGAGTAGGTAGATATCTGAATTTACACTAATTAGAATTGACTGATCCAGGTTGACAAAGAGCCCCATGCAGCCTAAATCATGATATGCATAAAGAATAAACTTAGTTTTCTCAAGAGTCAATGTTTTTCCATTTATTTTAAGATAATTCAGAAAGTCCCATAAAATCCTTCTCAAAAATAATTCTGAAACTATTTCAAAGTATAAGACACACATATAAAATACATGGACTGAAAATCCACAGTATGAAAATTCACTTACATCTATTCTAGTCAGTATCCTTCCATGTGGGATACATACCTCTAACTATATTCAATAAAAATGATTCAGTAAAAATAAGTATTGATCATGTTGCAAAGTGCTGCGGAATATCAGAATGAACAGAGCCAATGAGGTTGGCTTTTGGAAGCTCACAGAACAGTAGAGGAGAAAGGCAAGTTTGACAGCAATTACAATATAGTGTGAACTCTGTCAAGGGAGATGTGTGTTCATGGGGGTGGAAGGAAAAAAGTGGAGCAGCACTTAGCTCAACATAACTGGGGGCATTGAGGACATTTTCTTAAACACATACATTGACTGTTGAAGGATAGATAGGAATTATCCATGTGGGTTGGGGAAAGTATAGCATGGAAAAGTGGGGCAGAAGGAATTGCACATTACCGTTCAAAGCTGTGAAAAAGCAACATATATTTGGGGGGACTTTGAGTAGATTAATGTTTTCTGAGAGTACTGAAGGTGGTGAGGCTGAAGCCAGACAGGAAAACTCTTGTGTTATAGTTTAGGAAGTTTTGATGAAGAGACCTGAGGTGTTTGTAACTAGTGGGATGTTGTGATCATTTCCATTCTTTAGGAATTTAACTGAAGAATAATGGTAGTTACTACATGTCTTTTCTATTTTAATACTCCTCATAAGCTTGTGACCAGCTGCATGTTTACGGCATATTGGGTTTTACTGAAACCCATCATGGCCATCATGTTCTGTCTCCTTCTTTACCTTTCTTCATAAATTTCATCTATAGTCAATTCTCCATTATTTGTGATAGCTATTGATGATAGGACAGATGTATTATCTTGCATCACTATTCCTCCTCTTCATCTATTAATCTGGATTTTATTTTTTAAATGGGACTATGATGTTTTCATGATATGCAATGTGTGCAGAGCAACCCCCAAAGAAGAAGGAGCAGAGGAACCAAAGAATGAGGTAGTTTGTCGATAGAAGGTGTTTTATTATTGAACTTTTAGACAGAAACATTGCCTTGGGTCCTGGCAGCAAGACAGGTAGATTTCCACATTGTTACCCCCCAGACCCTGGGCTTCTACACCACACAGACGAGGGTGTGTGCTCTATATGGACAGTTAAAGGCAACCGTCAGAATAGACAAGAATGCTATGTATTGTAGTTGCACTTTGTGCAGTAACGTCTGGGTTTTGATCTAGAGCAGGGTTTATGGTGAGTATATGTTCTTACATTAGGAATGGTAAATAAAGTAGAAATCAGGAGGCATTCCTGGAATTTGGATTAATCAGGATTCAACATGGCATTTATTATCCAAGATGCAATTACTTTTGTCTCCACAATGGTCAAAAAAATTATGTGGCTGCTGAGGACTGAAACCAATATTCCTTATTCCTATGTGTATAATATACTCGTAATAGACATTCTTTTTTGTCCTTATTTTAAGCCTTATTGGTACTAGGTAAAAATAACTTAGCTGTTTCTTTTGTTTAAATTTCAGAATATTAAGGGGTACACATGTTTTGTTTGCATATTTCGTTTTTGTACAGATTAAGTCCAAGTTATAAGTGTGTCCTTCACCCAGACAGTGAGCACTGGATGTGAATCTACCCATCCTCTCCTCTCCTGTTTCCCCAGCTTGATTTTCATTGAGATTTACTACCACACCTGCACTTAATGTTGATTGATTCCAGTTTGGTATTGAGTACAAGTATTTCTTTCTTCATTCTTGTGATGTTTCACTTATAGGAACAATTTCCAGTTCCATCCAGGTTGTCACAAGAGATGCTAGATCAACTTTTTTTTTTTTTGAGACAGAGTCTCACTATGTCACCCTTGGTAGCGTGCTGTGACATCATAGCTCACGGCAACCTCAAACTCTTGGGCTCAAGCGATTCTCTTGCCTCAGCCTCCCAAGTAGCTGGGACTACAGGCACCTGCCACAACGCCCAGCTATTTTTTGGTGGCAGTTGTTTAGTTGGCCTGGGACAGGTTTGAACCCACCACACTCAGTGTATGTGGCTGACATGGTAACCACTGTGCTATGGGCACCGAGCCTAGATCAACATTTTTTTTGGTGGTTGAATAGTACTCAATAGTATGCATATGCTGCAGTTTATTAATCAATTCCTGTATTGATGGGCACTTAAGTTTTTTCCATGTCTTTGTGATGGTGAATTGTGCTGCTCTAAACATTTAAGTGCAGGTGTCCATTTTTAATAAAATGACCTTTTTTCCTTTGGGCATATACCCAGCCGTGGAATTGATGGATAAAGTGACAGGTCTACTTTAAGTTATTTGAGATATCTCCATACAGTTTCCATAGTGGCAGTACTAGTGTGCAACTATCAGCAGTGTGTAAGAGCTCTCTCTCTCTGCATCCATGCCACCATTTATTGTTTTGAGACTTTGGGACAGACCAATGTCAAACTCAAAATTGAAGAAGTAATAAAAAGTCTTTCCACTAAAAAAAGTCCTGGTCCAGACAGTTTTACACCAGAATTTTACCAAAGCTACAAAGAGGAACTTATAACTATATTGAAGAAATTATTCTTTCACATTGAGAAGGAAGGAATCCTCCTCAACTCGTTCTATGAAGCCAGTATTACCTTGATACCAAAGCCAAGAAAGGTCACAACTAAAGAAGAAAACTACTGAGAAGCATCCCTTATGGATATAGATGCAAAAATTCTCAATAAAATTTTAGCAAACTGTATTTAGCAGCACATAAAAAAAAGAGTACACCACGACCAAGTGGGCATAGCTTTTTTGGTCCATAGATTTTTCTGGTACTTTCAATGGGGAGAATTGACATTCAATACTATTCTGCTATAAACTAACTTTGATGTTTTACTGTGCAGAATATACAGCAGTTCCCTCCTGTCTGTGGTTTTGCTTTCCACAGTTTCAGTGTCCGTGGCTTTCGTTACCCCCAGTCAACAATGGTTCAAAAACGGATGAGATAAAATGTCTTGTGAGAGAGTTAGAGATCAGAATTTTTAAATAATATATTGTTATAATTATTCCATTATTAGTTATTGTTTTTAATTTCTCACTATGGCTGATTTAAAAATTAAACTTTATTTTAATATGCATGTGTATGTATATATAGGAAAAAACATAGTATATATAGGGTTTGTTGCTATCCGTGGCTTCATCCACAGGGGTCTTGGAATGTATCCCCATAGATAAGGGGGGACTGCTATAGTAGCAACATTGTTCCAAAGACATATTTGAAGATTCATGAGAGATGTTTGAGATTGATGATTGATGAGAGATGGGTCAAGGCATAAATTAACCAAGTCATTTACTTTTTGCAGATAAAATTTTATCCCACTTATCCCATAATGTGGGGTAAGAGCTGTTGGCAGTTGTTGAATAAAGATTTTGAGTGATGTAGTAATGTTTTATGTATCCCCTAAAATGGATACTTCATCCCATGACCTGTGCTGAGCCCTGCTATATTTCTGGAAATAAGCAGAAGAAATTGTCTAATGAAGGTTGCTCAACACTTCTTTATGGCTCACTGTTGCTCCCATGATAAGGTTCAGCTAATGTCTTCTAATGCCTGTTGTGCTCTGACCTTGGCTTACTAATACATCTACCCTATGTGTCCCCTCACTCCTATTCATCCATGCACATCAGATCAATTCTGCAAACTCACTGGGCACTTGACAGTCCTGGGCCATTGGATGTGATTTTCCCTCTGCTTCGATCAAGTTCTACACGTGTAATGAGTTAAATCCTACATTTCTTCATGTCTCAGTCCAGTTCTTACTTCCTCTGGAGATTTTATTCTGAACTCTTATGATTGTACTAGGTGCCCTCTTGCATAATCTCATAGGGGTTCTGTGATTTTCTAATTATATACAGGGTGTCATAAAGTTTGTGTTCAATTTAAAATACATGTATTTATTACATCATCTTATAATTAGAGCTTATGTGGTTATTTCTTGCCCAGACTCCCCACTCCAGATGGTAAGCTCTGTGAGAGAAACACTGTGTATTCTTTTTACTGTGTTCCTCACCTCCATACTGCCTGCATTGTAGATGCTTCATAAACATTGCCGCGTAAACGAATTAACACTTGCCTGCTGCTTTCAATGACCTCTTTCTTCTCTCTGAGAGTTTCTCTGCTGCATTAGTCTTGAGACATCTCCTTTTGGACACTATCTGACATCGAACTTTTTGCAGACTTATTGTATACATTGATTTTGCTTTAGTGAAGGTACAATTTTTTAAAAAATTGATTTTGTGTACTTATAATCTAGCTGGTCACAGGACTTGAACTAGGAGCTAAAGAGTAAATTTTAAAGCTGAAAATGCTGAAGCAATATAGATTTTCTTGCCCTTGCAGCTTTCTGATTCCTGTGTTCAATGCTGGTTACATCACGACTCCTGACACTGCCTTATCCATCCTGCCATCCCCAAAGAGTGGCTTCTGATGATTCTCTCAAGAGTTGCTACTGTGATTTTTGGATGATAACCACAGACACAAGTCTTTCCTAGTGTGTGAAGGATAATGTGAATGACAATTCATTTTTGGTCATGTTAAATACACTGGTTAGAGTTACACAGTGCAATGAGTTTTACATCTTCCAACCAATGGACTCCTCTGGCTGTAATGACTGCATTCCTGGAATGTGATCTCTTTCAGTGTTGACAACACTCCTGAGTTCCACACAAGGACACCAGTGGGAGGATGGAGTGAGAAGAGGAGTGCCCTTTACACAAAAATATCCTTTGTCTGACATGGCTTAAGGCAGACCTGAAAGAATGTGATATCATCACAATGATCAGAGGCAAGAGGAGGCATCAGGTGGTGGAGGACATGGACACAGAGCTTCGGTGGTCTAAAGTCTCTTGAAGGAACAAAAAATCCCCCACTTTCCCCAAGACTTTCTCCGTCATGTGATGCTGAACCCTCACAAGGGATAGCGTTGACTGTGATGCGTGTCAACAGTGAGGTATGCAGAGTAATGGATGCCCTCTGCCACCCTTGGGTACTGTGGGCCAGAGGTGTGAACTGGACACAGAGAGGTGAGGGCTGACATAGGGGCCCACACAGGGTTTAGCCCAAGGGATGAGGGGAGAGGTGATAGCCCAGAACATAGAACTTATCTGTGTCTCATGTGAGTGAGTATCCCCCAAAAGGACCATGTTGTTACCGTTCTGGCAATCAGTCTTGTATGACTTTATGAAAGAAATCTCATGCTGCCTGTTGGGAGCACTGTACTTCACCAGGTTCCCCACCAAGCAACCTTGCTTCCCACAGAGAACAGAGCCAGACATGTGGTGTTGGGATGACCCCAGAGGGGCAAGTCCCCAGGGCTCCTTGGGGACATCTGATTGACTTTACCCATGGGATGAAGTCAGAATATCTTAAAGAAGAAAGTGGAGGCTGGTCTGGGCTTAGGGCACCCTTCCTGAGATCCACTATTAGTCCTGGCCAAGTCTCAGGCACTGGGAGAGCACTCCAAATTCCAGAGCTCCCTGAGGTGTAGGGCCTGGATCAAAAAGCAGTACTGTGTGGACGTGATGCAGAAAGGTCCATGTGGCTTTCTGTTTCCCGCTGCAGCTACAACAAGGCTGCATGTTCCAGCTGGTGCAGCTGTGAGCAGTGGCCTCCATCAGACTAGGCTCCTGAGTGACCATATGGAGCAGAGCCTCTTACTGACATGTAATATAAGTGAGGAGGAAAAGGGAAGTTGAGATGCACAGGGACACTAGACCTACCTCATACCTTCAGATGAGGATCAATTTTGTTTTAACATAGTTTTACTTCCAGATTGCACCTAACTTAGCTAATGCAGCCTTGAGAGAGTTGCCTATCAAACAGGTCTGTGTTTCTTCTTGATTTGTGACCCTTAAAGAGGTGGGGACCTTATCTTCCAACTTTTTTGTAGTTGCACTTTGCTCCACGCTCTATGTGGTGCTGATAACGCCAGCATGCTTCTGATTTGAGCATAGATGTACTATTGACTTCATCTGACCTCTGCACTGAAAATAGATCACTGGTGAAAAGAAGGCAATGTAAAACGGGGCTCTAAATTTGCTTCTTATCTAATGGCACAAGTGCTGTCTATTTATTTTCGAGTGTTTTGTGTGACAGCATATTTCAAGGACTGGATCCTAAATATGCTTCAAAGAGAGTAAAACTGCATAATAAAAAAATCAGAGAAATTTTAAAATGGTAGATTAACTTGTAAAGGGGCAGGGGTTGAGTGGCTATATAGAATTCTAATGATTCTCATTACTAGGATAAGGGGAAATCTTTCTTTCCTAAAATTAGAGTGCTTGGGAGAAGGGAAGCATTTGTTTGTTAAGACCTAAACAAAAAAATAGATAAGAGGCATAGTTCTAGTAAGAGGGAGTTGGGGGATAGAAGAGATTGCAGGTAAGGTTCTTGAAATGGAGAAAAGAGATACATGCTTCACGCTTTCTGAAAAAGAATATGGAATCAGGTAGATTGAAAGCATGATTAAGAGTTGGAAGAATTTAGAACCAGACAGAAATGTCTTAAAATCCTGGCTCTATTTTCTTAGTGTTCTGTGCCAAGTTATAAGACCTACTTAAGATTAGTCATTTAAAAAATAGTTTTAAATGTTCAACTATATTTTTGAAGTGGAATAATCATTCTTTTCATATTAGGTTGTGTGATGGTTTAAGGAGATAATGAGCCATGGCTGGTGCACAGTATGTGCTTAATCCAGAGACGGTCTTTACTCTTTACAGGTGGGTGATCATCCCAGTTATTAAGTAAACACAGACTTCCTAGTGCTTGGGCTAAAATAGAATATGAAGAAATACTTCACACAATTATGCCAGCAGGATGTGCCCAAGATAAAAGTTTGTGGGTGTGTGTTGGGGGTGGTAGTTCACACCCAGGGATACCAGGAGACAGGGCCCCACTCTAGCTAGACTAGATCTTGAGAGCAAGTGGGGTTAGAGCTACAGTAGCCAGCTTGTTGCCCTGAGGAAAAAGCTTGGACTTTCTAGGGGTGATCATGAGGAGAAGGGAAGAAGAGGCAAAGGCCTTTCAGTGAGAGAAAAAATGAGAGAGAAAGAGAGAGAGAGAGATAGAGAGAGATTCTTAATTCAGATACTGTCATTTGATCTGTGAGTCCAACCATGCCTAAAGTTGGCACTACCCATGGGTTTTCTAACTCTTGAGCTGATAAATTTTGAATTTAAGCCTCTTCACATTCTTGTAAAAAAAAAGGTCTGTAAAAGAAAAAGTCACATCTTTTACTTTTGATTAAAGAAGAGAATTTCCTGTTATCTTTTCTTTCTTGAATGCACACATGATGGTGTCAACCATGAGGCAAAGAAGCTCTAGGGAAAGACTAGAGACACGGACATACCTGTACTGACAGAATGGAGCTGAGGAAATATCGCCAACTTCACTTCTGTATTAGTTTACAAAGGATGTCATACAAAGTGCCACAGACTGGTGGTTTGAACAGCAGAAATTTATTTTCTCATAATTCTGGAAACTAGAAGTTTGATACCAAGGCATCGGCAGAGTTGGTTTCCTCTCAGACTTATTTCCTTGGCTGCTAGACCATCTTCATGCGATTTCCCATGGCCTTTCCTCTGGTTGTCTGTGTAACCTAATCTCTTCTTATAAAAACAATGGGCACTTTGGGTAATCACCCACCTTAATGACCCCATTTCAACTTCCTTACCTCTTTAAAGATACAGTCACATTCTGAGATACTGAGAGTTAGGATTTCAATATAGGAATTTTGAGGGATTGCAATTCAGCCCATAACACTTATTATATAGAAAAGTGGCACCTACAATAGTAATCATATTTGGATCATTTTGTTAGTATTTCAGAACCTAAACCAAATTGTTAAACACTGATGGAAGTAGTTTAATTTCTTTTTCTGTAGGTCTATATTTTTTTGGCTCACTAGGAACTGGGGTATGATCTAAGGTTTTGGTAAAATTCACAATTTTAAGGGAAAGGTTTTGTAGACAAAAGGTATTTTCTTCTGAGTCCAGGGAATATAGACAGTTTCTTCTTCATTTTATAAAAAGGATGGATTTTTTCCATGAAATAAATTTAGGGCTTTAATGGCTTAGAGAGACCATTGGAGAAGGATGAAAAAAATAAAAGAGAAATGTAGGCTAAGAATTAGAAGGGCAAGACCTCAGATATACAGATGGGAGTTTGACCAAGAAGATTAATAATAGCCCCTGCCAATACCAGAGTACAAAAAAAAAAAAAATAGCCTTTCTCTCCAAGACTGTAGCTCAATACTCAATCCCTCAATCCTAAAACTTGAGCTGGTCATCGCAGATGTTAACATTTTCAACCACGCAGTAGAGGCATTGCCTATTTGGGAGCTTCGACAGCCCATCAGTAGCCCAGCTATCTCTCCCCAGGGAGTGGAAAAAATCTATATAGGTTGTATTCTAGCCCTGTTAAATAATAAAAGAAAAAAAGCATCTCTAAGTGCTTAAAACAAGCCAGCTTTTAAAATATCGTCCACGACTTGTTTTCAAATATTTTCTAAGTTTTTACAGAGGCAATCACATTTGGAAGGAGATATGAATAATAAAGAAAAGCATAGTGTTTGAAAACTATTCATACAGAGACAGCATTTTTTTTTCTTTTTTTTTTTTATTGAATGTTAACTATGTACATTGATACTCTTCTGGGGTACAGTGTGGGGTTTTCACATGCATTCTGAAATACTTCCATCAAACTGGTGAACACAGCCTTCATGTCATTTTCTCAGTT
>CAUYTI010126003.1:0-11369 GCA_963575145.1 Galago senegalensis
TAGGGGTACAGGTGAATCTTTCTAAGAGTAGAATGTGAACATTTTAAAGCAATAACTGAGAAAATGACATGAAGGCTGTGTTGACCAGTTTGATGGAAGTATTTCAGAATGCATGTGAAAACCCCACACTGTAACCCAGAAAAATATCAATGTACATAGTTAACACTCAATAAAAAAAAACAAAAAAAAAAGAATGTTTATTGCAACCCAATTCATAATTGCTAGGTCATAGAAGAAACCCAAATGCCCATCGACCCATGAATGGATCAATAAATTGTGGTACATGTGCACCATGGAATACTATGCAGCCCTAAAGAAGGATGGAGACATTACCTCCTTCATGTTTATATGGATGGAATTAGAAAATGTTCTTCTTAGCAAAGTATCTCAAGAATAGAAGAAAAAGTATCCAGTGTACACAGCCCTATTTTGAAATGAATTCATAGCTTTTATAGAAATGTCATAACCTAATTACAGCCTTAGAATATGGGAAGGGTGTGGAAGGGCGAGGTGAGGGGGATGGATGAGGGGAGGGAGGGAGATTGGTGGGGTCACCTTTATGGTTTATCTTACAAGGGTACAAGTGAGTCTTTCTAAAAGCAGAGTATGAACATTTTAACTCAATAACTAAGAAAATGACATGAAGGTTATCTTGACCAGTTTTATGAGAGTATTTCAAAATGTACATGAAAACAGCACACTGTACCCCATGATTGCATTAGTGTACACAGTTACGCTATAAGAACTTTTTTAAAAGACTGAAACTGAACCCACAGCTTTCACCACTTAAAAAAATTTATTCAAGATGAATCAAATATGTAATTCTAAGGCACAAAATGATAAAAATCCTAGAAGAAAATGTGAGGAGAATTCCTGAAGATGTTGGGCTGAGGAGATATTTTATGAAGAAGATTTCCATGGCAATTGTAATGAAAAATAAAGAAATAGAATGCAGTTAAATTGAAAAACTTCTGCACAGCTAAGGACACAACAATCAACACAAAGGGACAACCTTCAGAATAGGAAAAGATATTTGCATATTGTAAATCTGTCAAAGGCTTGAAAAGTATGATCTAGGGAGAACTCAAATTAGTCAACAAAAATATGAAACAATCCCATCTACCACTGGGCAAGAGATATGAACAGAACCTTCTCTAATGAAGACATATGAATGGGTAACAAACATTTGAAAAATGCTCATCATCCCTGATCATCAGAGAAATGCAAATCCAAACCACCCTGAACTATAACCTATCTGAAGTAAGATTAACCTACATCACAAGGTCCCAAATTTATAGATGCTGATGTGGATGTAAAGAGAGGGGAACCCTTTTAGACTGTTAGTGGTACTGTAAACTAATTCAGCCTCTTTGGAAAGAAGTGTTGGGAATCCTTGGGGAACTCCAATTCAATCTCCCATTTCACCCCACAATCTCACTACTAGGCGTTTACTCACAAGAGAAAAAAATCATTTTATCACAAGAACATTTGCACTAGATTGCTTATTACAGCTCAATTTACAATTGCCAAGATGTGGAAACAACTTAAATGCCCATCAACTCAGGAATGTATTAACAAATTGTGGGTATATGTATACTATGGAATACTTTCAGCCATAAAAGATATGGTGACATTACATCTTTTTTATTAACCTGGATAGAGTTGAAACACATTCTTCTTAGTAAAGTATCACAAGAATGAAAATGCAAATATCCAATGTACTCAATTCAAATATGAACCCAGTAGATGATCTAATTCATGCCCACAAAGGAGAAAAACTCACTTCAATTCAAGTTGTGGGGAGGGGGAATGAGAGAAGGGAGATAGGGGAGGAGGAGAGTTTGGGTGCTCCCACTTAATGGACACAATTCTGGGGTGTATGGTACAACTTTGTGTGCAGTACACAACTACAAGAGGGACTCTACCTAACAGATTCAAATATTGTGAACCCTCACATTAACCTGAAATAAAAAAAATCAGTGAAATTTTTCAAAAAATAAATGTTATAATTTGTTAACTTCTGAAAGTAGAAAAATCATGCACATAATAAAAGGTGAGTTCAATTTTTTATGAATTTCAGACATATACATATGTAGACACAAAGAGAATTTATATCTTCAACCCTAAAATTTTAGCCATGGTTCAAGAATAATCACAGAAACACCAAAACTCACCAGTACAGATGTTAAAGAGCTTTACTTTTCCTATTGGGCACAAAACTTCTATTTTTTGAGCTCAAAATATGCAAGTAAAATAATTTGAAAACCAAAACCTAACAAATAGGATATTCTATTGTCTTTCATGCAACAGAGATGTGATGTCTATAAATAATTAATCCACATATACAGATCATTGATAAGACTATCAAACTACATTCCCAATATTTTCTGACATCTATTGTAAATAACTTATTAGTCCTACAAAAACAAACAAAAAATAAAAACAAAACATTAGTATAAACATAAACTGAAATTAGGGAAACAGACAGCAGTGCTGTACTGCCAGTTTGGAGTCACTTCCAGGAGCCACGAAAGACTTTCTGGGCTTAAACCTCTCATGAGGTACAGTTCTGTGGTTAACAAGTTTACCTGACTGTTAGACAAACCCACTGGCCCTCTCTGTGGAAAAGTGTTAAAAGGTAATTTTCAGAAAAAGGTAAAAACACAACTTGTATGCAGATATAAAAAGAATACATGTTACAGATTTTATTAAATTATGGGGGGGTGAGATGTGACTACTGGCTTAAAAGAGACTCTGAAGAACAAATATATTTGTAGAGCAGGAAAATTAAAATAAATGTGCAAGTGAAAGCAAAATATATTTTTCAATGGGAGAAAAGGAGACTGGAAAAAGAAAGTTATTTGGACTTCTGGAGAGTAGAGAATTTGTAAATCCATAAACAAGAACTATTTCAATTTTTGTTATTTATAATTTATAAGTTATAAAATAACTTCTAGAATCAGGTAACCTAGAAGGTGTTCCCTAGATTTTAAATAACAAAAAGTTTTACACTGAAAATACATAGCTAAAGAGGTGAAAGTTCTATATAAGGAGAAATACAAAACTCTGAGGAAATAAATCACAGAAGTTACAAACAAATGGGAAAAAATGCTTATGCATGGTAGAACCATCATTATTATAATGTTAATACTACCTAAAATAATTTACAGATTCAATGCAATATCTATCAAATTATCAAAGTCATATTTAACAGATCGAGAAAAATAATTCTAGCTTTGTTTGGAACCAGAGTCTGAATATCCAAAGCACTCTTGAGCAAAAAAAGAACAAATCTGGAGACATCAAATTCCCATACCTCAAAGTATAGTACATGCCTATAGCATAGTAACCAAAACAACCCAGTATTGGCACAAAAATAGGGACATAAACAATGGAACAGAACAGAAAATACAGATGTATAGCCAACGTCTTCAACAAAGCAGACAGTGTACACTGGGGAAAAGAAGCCCTGTTTAGTAAATGGTATTGGAAAAACTGGATAAACACATGTAGAAGAATGAAATAAGAACCCTATTTCTCACCACTCACAAAAATTAATTTGAGGTGCATAAAAGACTTAAATTTAAGGCATGAAGCCAGAGAATTATAGAGAAAGATGTATTAGAGCTACTCTAGATATTGGCCTAGACCCCAAAGGCTTTCATAATGCCAAGAAGAGAAATTAATAAACAGGATTTTCTTTTTTTGCAGTGGTTTGATTTTTAATTTAATTTTCAATTAAAATAATAACTGTATACATTTATGTGGTACAATGTGATGATTTGATATGCAATGCTTAAATCAAACTGATTAAAAACACCATCCCCTCACTTCTTTTTTACTGTTTATAACTTATGACCAGTAAATTTACTGTTAGTTATTTTGAAATATACACTTGCATTGTGCAATTAGGTGAGATCCCACCAAATGCCCTTCCTTCACCCAGCAATTACCCTCCCCCTTGCCTCCACTCTGCTACCCCTTGCTATACTGTATTTGTGTTTTATCATTCATATGACTGTGTAATTGTTTGTATATTGCTTTCATAACACTATTGAGTACATTGGATACTTGTTGGGTTTTTTTTCCACTCTTGAGATACTTTACTAAGAAGAACATGTTCCAGGAACATGACTATCCAGGTCAACATAAAAGAGGTAAAGTCTCTTCCAGCACTATGTTGATTAGAAATGATGATAGTTATCATCTTTGTCTTGTTTCTGTTCTGAGGGGGAATGCTTGCAACTTTTCTTCATTCAATATGATGTTGGCTATGGGCTTGACACATATGAATTTTATAATTCTGAGAGATGTTCTTTCTCTGCCTGTCATGTTGAAGGTTTTTATCAAAAAGTGTGTTAGATTTTTTCAAAAAATTTTTGGCATCTATTGAGAAGATCATGTTGTCTTTGTTTTGCTTCAGTTTATGTAGTGAATTACATTTATTAATTTACATATCTTGAATCATCCTTGTATCCCAGGGTTGAAGCCCACTTGACTCTGGTGGATTAGTTTCTGATGTGCTATTGAATTTGGTTTGCTTCTATTTTACTGAGGATTTTGCATCAATATTCATAGAGGTATTTGTCTATAGTTGCCTTTCTGTTGTGTCATTTCTTGCCTTTGGTATGAAGGTGATACTGGCTTTGCAGAATGAGGTGGGGAGGAATTTTACCTCCTCAATATTAGTAGTAAGAGGTCTTCTTTGCAGCTTTGATAGAATTTGGCTGTGAATCCACCTGGCCCAATTCATTTTGTTTTTGATGTTGTTGTTGTGAGGATTTTTATTAAAGTTCAAGTCTCACTGTTCACTATTGATCTCTTCAGGAGTGCTTCTTCTTTGTGTTTCAGTCTTGAGAGGTTGAGTATTTCTAGAAACATTACCATTCCCCTACATTATCATTTTTATATGCAAAATAAGAGGAATGAGAAGGGACACAAAGAATGGGGCTTCAGAGGGACTAGAGGGAAGCCTTGCTTGCAGATACAGGAAGTCTAGAGGGAGTCCAGGTCCTGTTTTCCAGAACCCACTGTACCTGGTTCAATTACGTGGCTAAGCTATAATGTTCAACTGATTAATGGTTGTAAGTGAAAGCAAAAATGAATGGAAACAGAAAATAAAACTGGAGCAGTGCAGGAAGCATGAATAGAGAGCAAAAGTAACCTGCGCAAGTCTCAATGTAACAGACAGTTTATTTAAAAGGAACAAAGGGAAAGTTTAGAGCAATTTCTTTGTGTCCTTCTTCATTCCTCTTTTGAAGAGATTATAGTCTTGAAATTTTGAAAGGAAACATGAATGACAACTCTTCTTCCTTTCTTCTTACCATCAGGGGGTATTGGCCTACCTATCAGGGACCCTCCTCAGTTTCTTTATTCTAAAAGGGTTTCAAGGATTGGAAGTTTTTAGCCAGTTGATTAACAGGTTCCATTAGTATGTGTTGGAAACAGGTACTAGCATCAGTTATCCTCATATCAGAATTGAGAACATTGGATTCTTGCTTCTTCATTCTTGTGATGCTTTACTAAGAAGAATGTATTTCAACTCCATCCAGGTTAATAGAAAAGATGTAAAGTCACCGTCTTTTTTAGTAGCTGAATAGTATTCCATGGTATACATATAACACAGCTTGTTAATCCATTCCTGGGTTAGTGGGCATTTAGGCTTTTTACACATTTTGGCAATTATAAATTGAGCTGCAATAAACAGTCCTTATGATAAAAGGCTTTTTTTTTTCTTCTGGGTAAATGCCCAGTAATGGGATTGCAGGATCAAATGGGAGGTCTAATTTGAGTTCCTTGATGATTCTTCATCCTTCCTTCTAAAAAGGTTGTATTAGTTTGCAGTCCTACCTGAAGTGTAAAAGTATCCCCTTATGTCCACATCCACACCAACATCTGCAGCTTTGAGACTTTGTGCTGCCATCCATTCTCACTAGGGTTGGGTGTTTCTTAGGGTGGATTTAATTTGCATTTTCTGATTAGGGACAATGAGCATTTTTTCATGTTTGTTAGCCATTTATCTATCTACTTTGGAGAAGGTCCTATTCATGTGTTTTGCCCAGTGATACATGTGATTGTTGGCTATTTGTTGTTGTTGTTGTTGTTAATTTAAATCTCTCTAGATCCTAATTTTCAAGCTTTTGTCTGATTTGTAACAGGCAAATGTCTTTTCCCATTCTGAAGGTTGTCTATTTGCTTTGGTTGTTGTCTCCTTAGCTGTGCAGAAGCTATTCAGTTTAATTAAGTTCCATTTGTTTATTTTTGTTGCTGTTTCAATTGCCATGCAAGTCTTCTTCATAAAATCATTCCCTAAATCAATATCTCTAAGTGTTTTCACCACATTTTCTTTGAGAATTTTTATTGGTTCATGCCTTACATTTAAATACTTTATCTATCTTGAATAAATTTTTGTAAGGGGTGAAAGGTGTGGGTCTCGTTTCAGTCTTTCACAGGTGGTTATCCAGTTCTTCCAGCACCATTTATTGAATAGGAATTCTTAACATCAGTGTATGTTGTTGTTTGGTTTCCGAAAAATCAGGTGGCTGTAAGATGTTAGTTTAATATCATGGTCTTTTATTTGGTTTCAAATGTCTATGTCACTATTTTTTTACCAATGCCATGCTGTTTTGATGGCAATGGCCTTGCAGTATAGCCTAAAGTCTGGTAGGGTGATACCTCCAGATGTGTTTTTATTACTAAGGATTGTCTTCACTATATGGGTTTTTTCCTGTTCTACACAAAATGAAAAATTATTTTCTCCAAATCCTGACATTCAGATAATGATATTGTAATGGGTATTGCATTCAATCTATAGATTGCTTTATATAGTATAGACATTTTAACGATGTTGTTTCTTCCCAGCCATGAGGATGTTATGTTTTTCCATTTGTTAATGTTGTTTGCTATTTCTCTTGTAAGGGCTTTGTAATTTTCTTTGTAGAGTTCTTTCATCTCTTTTATTAGATATATTCCTAGGTCTTTCTTTCTTTCTTTTCTTTTTTTTTTTTTAGGCAGAGTTTCAAGCTGTCACCCGGGGTAGAGTGCTGTAGTGTCACAGTTCACAGCAACCTCAAACTCTTGGGCTTGAGCAATTATCTTGCCTCAGCTTCCCAAGTAACTAGGACTACAGGCACCTACCACAATGCCCAGCTATTGTTTTTGTTGCAGTTGTCATTATTATTTTAGCTGGCCCAGGCTAGGTTCTAACCTGCCAGCCTCAGCCTCAGTGTATGTGGCTGGCTTCCTATCCACTGAGCTACAGGTGCCATCAGTATTTCATTTTTTTTTAAGCAACTTGGAAGGATATTGTGTCCTTTATTAGATTCTCAACTTGGCTGTTATTGGCATGTACAAAGTCTACTGATTTGTTTACATTGATTTTATATCCTGACACATTACTGTATTTTTTTTTATCTCTTTCAGGTGTCTTGTGGTGGGTTGTCAGGGTTCTCTAAATATAAGACCATATCATCAGCAAAGGCCAGAGTTCAACACTCTCTACCCTTATTTGGATGCTGTTCTTTTCCTTTTTCTGACCTCATTGTATTGGCTAGAACTTTAAGGACTATGTTGGATAGTCCTGGTGATAGAGAACAACCTTGTCTGGTTCCAGTTATAAGTGGAAAAGCTTTCAGTTTTATGCCATTCAGTATAATATTAGCTGTGGGTTTGTCATAGATGGCTTCAATCAGTTTAAGAAATTTGCCACCTGTGTGTATAATCTTAATTGTTCTTATTAGAAAATGACATTGAATTTAATCAAGTGATTGTTCTGCATCTATTGAGAGCATCCTATGGTCTTTGGTGAAATGGTGGATCACATTTATAGACTTGAGTATGTTAAACAAGCCTACTTGATTGTGATGTGTGATTTTTTTTTCATGAAAAGCTATAATCTATTGGCTTGGATTTTATTGCCAATTTTTTGCATGTATATTCATTAATGAAATTGTTCTGAGGTTCTCCTTTTTAGTTGGGTTTTTTCCTGGTTTTGGTATAAGGGTGTGTTTGCTTCATAGAATGTGTCAGGGAAGATTCTTTCCTTGGAATAATTTCTGCAGTATAAGCTCTTTGAAGATTTGATTGAATTCTGGTGTGAATCCATCTGGACCAGGGCATTATTTTCTTGGGAGTTTTTTTTTTTTATTATTGTTTCCTTGATTTCAGTTCTTGAAATTAGTCTATTCAGGAGATCTAATTCTTCTTGGTTAAGTCTAGGGAGAGAGTGTGATTCCAAGTATTGATCCATTTCTTCGACATTGTCAAATTTCTGGGCACAGAGGTTCTTGTAGTATTCACAGATAATCTCTTGTGTCTCTGCGATTTTTTGTTATTTCCTTTTTATAATTTATGAGTGAGTTTATTAGAGATTTAACTTTTCTGCTTCTAGTTAATCTGGTGAAGGATATATCAATTTTATTTTTTTTCTGAAAACCAACTTTTTGTTTCATTAATTTTCTGATTGATTTTTGTGTATTCAATTTCATCAATATCTGATTTAATTTTGGTTATTTCTATTCTTCTGATAGGTTTAGGATTAGATTGTTCTTCTTTTCTCAGTTCCACAAGATGATTCATGAGTTTGTTCATGGGATCTCTTTCAGTTTTTCAACTGTAGACACGTAATGCAATAAATTTCCTTTTTAGGACTGCTTTTGCTGTATCACACACAGTTTGGTAACTAGTGCCTTCATTGTTGTTATGTGTTTGGAATTTAACAATTTCCTCTTTTATGCCTTCCTGAACCCAACTACCACTCAGCATAAGATTGTTTAATTTTCATGTCTTTCTGTGGGAATGAATGTTTTTGCTGGAATTGAGCTCTACCTTTATTGCTTTAGTGTCTGACAGAGACAAGGTATACTTTCTGTTCTTTTAGTTTTGCTGAGATTTGATTTGTATCCTAGAACATGATCTATATATTTTTTTTTTTTTGGAGACAGAGCCTCAAGCTGTTGCCCTGGGTAGAATGTTGTGGCATCACAGCTCACAGCAACCTCCAACTCCTGGGCTCAAGTGACTATCCTGTCTCAGCCTCCCAAGTAGCTGGGACCACAGGCACCTGCCACAATGCCTGGCTAATTTTTGGTTGCAGCCATCATTGTTGTTTAGCGGGCCTGGGCTGGATTCGAACCCGCCACCTTAGGTGTATGTTGCTGGCGCCTTAGCCACTTGAGCCACAGGCGCCGAGCCGAACATGATCTATTTTAAAGTATGTTCCATGGACTGATGAGAAAAATGAATATTTAAATTTGGGATGATGTGTTCTCTTTGTGTATATTAATATTATTTGTTCTAAGATCACATTTAAGTCTTTTGTATCTTTGTTAACTTTTATTTAGAGGTTCTGTCCAGATTTGTCAAAGTGGTGTTAAAGTCCCCAGATATTATACTGTTATGGGATATCATATTGCTCAGATCTATCAAGATCTTTTTCAAAAATCTGGCAGCATTTAAGTTGGGTGCATATATATTCAAAATTTATATATCTTCTTGTTTTATTGTTCCCCTGACCAATATGAAGTGTCCAACTTTGTCTTTCTTAACATTAGTTTCTCTGAATCCATTTGTATCTGAGAATAGGATTGTAACCCCTCCCTTCTTTAGATTTCCATTTGCGTGAAATACTCTTTGCCATCCCTTAACCCTGAGTCTTGATTTTTCCATTAAGGCTAGGTGTATTTCCTAGAGATAGTATATGCATGGTTTGTGTATTTGTATCCAATCAGCCAGTCCATGCCTCTTCAGTGGGGAATTCAATCCATGGACATTTATTGAGAAAATTGATAAATGAGGTGGAATTCTTTTCATCTTATTTTGTCAAAGTCTGTTGTGTAGTTTTAGCCTGTATGCCATTGTGTATGCTAAGTTTTGATCTTCAGCTTTTGGGTGTTTACTTTGGTGGTAGTCCATTGTGATGTTCCATATTGAAAATAAGTCTAAGTATTTCCTGTAGATATGGTCTTGTTGTGGTAAATTTATTTATTTATTTATTTTTAATTTATGATAGGTCTCTTGAATTTATTCCTCCTGTCTATCCAAAATTTTGTGTTCTTTAATCATCATCTTCCCAATTCTTCCCTCCCCATTCACCCACTAGCAACCTCCATTCTACCCTCCTTTTATGCTTTTTTAGATTCCACATATAAGTAATATCATGCTATATTTGTCTTTTGTACTTGGCTTGTGTCACGTGACATAATGTCTTTCAGGTCTACAACATTGCTGTAAATGACAGAATTTCCTTCTTTTCTAAACTTGAACAGTATTCCATTATATATTACATTATACACATTTTCTTTATCTTTTCATTCCTTAATGGACATTTAGGTAGATTTATTAACTTAGCTATTGCAAACAATAGTGCAATAAACATAGAAAAGCAGATACCTCAGGCATACTGATTTCACTGCCTTTGGATACTCAGTACTGGGATTGTTGGATTATTATGTAGTTCTATTTTTAATTTTTGAGGAAATGGGGGTGGAGCCAAGACGGCGAACTGCAGCCAGCTTTTTATAGAAGCTCCCATCCAGAAGAACGCTGAAAGGACAGAAGCTTAGCAAATTAGCTGATGGTTTGGAGCAGAGACAAGAGAGAAGATTGAAGAGTGCACTTCAACCTTCCTGAGGCAAGCTGCAACCCCAAAAATACAACCAAAAAGTACAAAATCCACCACCAAGCCTACGGGAGTCCCCTCCCCCACAACAAGGGCTCACGCAGGTTACTCCAGGCACACACGCGAGCAGAGTTCAAACTTCCTCCCAGTCTATTCCACAGGAGAGACCCCCTAAAAACTGGACCTCCTACCCCTGCTGGCATGCCACAGCACCCTCCGGCCAGACATAAAACTGTAAAACTGTATAAATCTGTATATATTGCTCACCTGCAATATTGAAATCCGAGGAGCACCCACCCACCCACTCCAAGGTCTGGAGGTTTATTACCTATGGAGTCCTGATTCTCGGGCATCTCCATGGGAGAAGTAGAGGGGGAAAGGGCTGGTGCTGTTCTGTGCTGACTGTGGTGCCGGCGTGAGAAGAGGAGAGTCAGCTTGAGGGACGCCAGTGCAGAAACTCCCTGAGCAGCAGGCCATCCTGGACAGCAGCCACAGGCAGGGCACACTTAACAATCCTGGGAGGAGCCCCTGCCCTCAGGGGGCTAATTTGGCTGAGACAAAGGAAGTGGGCGGGCAGAGGCTAGAATTGATATCTGAGTTTAAAGCCGGGGGGGAGTGGTCAAGATGGCTGACAGGCACCAGTCTCCGACAGAAGCTCCTGTTCAGAAGAAAGGACAAAGTCTGGAGAAACACCCAACAAAGTCGAAAACTGGGAGCCCAGCTGAGAGAGAAGAGTGATACCGGCAGAACA
>CAUYTI010126004.1:0-18086 GCA_963575145.1 Galago senegalensis
TTAGGGCAGGTGCTGGTGTTTCATCTCCATCTGAATGCTTGACCTCTGAATGTGTGTGCGTTTGTGTGTTCACGGGTTTTAAAAGAACAGTATTTCACAAAAGGTGTAGCTTTTTTAAGAGTTCAGAAAAGGGAAGGATATTTATCAACAATCTTTCCATGTATGCAGTGCTTTCAAAAAGATGGTTATGAGCGTCTGGTGAAACTTAGGACTTGGAGATGTGGTCAAAGAGTCAAGACAAAAAAAAAAAAAAGAAGAAAAGAAAAAATGCAAATGAAAAGAAATTTCTATTATATTTTAGATAAGCATCTTGCTTTCAAGTATTTTAAATCTGAATTCACAGCTGTTTTCTTTCTTTCTTTTTTTTTCAATTCCAGCAGTAACAACTGAATGGTTTAACTTGACTGGCTTCCTAAGAGATGTTCAGGACTTAGCCTTAAAAAGAAGTTAACATTCATATCTCTGTTTTGAAATCAAAAATAAGTTTTCAGAATTCCTTCCCAGGACCATCTATGTGTCCCCCCACAGAAAGGAAAAAGAACACATTAAAATGTCTTGAGTTTTAATTTTTTTTATTTTTGTTTTATGTTTGCTTTGTTTTAAATAAACAAAAACTTTTCTGTCTTTACTGCATGCATAGCACTTAATAAAATGGATTTTTAAAAAATCCACTAGTAATATCGGAATGTCCAGGGAGTGACCTGTCACTAAAATTATGGTTTAGTTTACTTCTGTTCCACTTCTTGATTGAAATATTTAGTTGTTAAACTGAAAGCCTCTGCCGTTAAGAACTTGCCTGGGTTTTCTTAATTCAACAACTTGACAGTTTGACTGATGTGCATTATATATAGCTCAATTATGCCTGTTTTTTATGCTAAGTAGGCAAACCACACACGTTAGCAAACCCGTCTCAACGTATAATTAGAATAAACTGTCTTCTTGTTATACTCGGGGCCTTTAGGTATGTTCATTCACAGCGTGAAAATACAGTGAATGAAAGATTCCAGCCTGTTGTCAGTGCTTCTTGAAATCCCAGGCAGAAAGATTCATCAGTCAAATCCAACACTTGGCTTGTCAGTATTAATGCTTTTTGCCTAAAGGTCTAGCCTTCATCAGAACGCAGAATAATCAGTCTGCCTGAAAACCCTGTATGTTCTGCCAATCTGGGAGAACATCTTTCTACCCCATTCTCCTCTTCCAGCCAATTACTGGATGGGTGACAATTACAGGGTCTCCCATCCATGTTTTCATGAATCCATTTTCATGGCCTTCAGAGCATCCTTCCCAGGGAGGGAAGAATCCTGGAAGCACTGCCTCCCCCCTCGTCTCCTGTGTGCTTTCCTTTATCGGCAGGATCTGCCTCTGAAGTCACTGCCAGCCTACCTGGGAACGTCTACAGTGCCTCCCCTGCCTAATGTGATGGGAGATAACAACTCAGATGGATTCACCTGACAGCATTTCTACCAGGTGAATCGTCACCTAAATGGAGCTGTCTCCATCTTAATTGTTTCTCCTTGACACATTTCTCAATGATGCCAGGACAGTAACAGTGAAAATCCCAGCCAGGAATGAATGTACTAATTTCAAAGCTCGCTGTTAGGTCAGATGTTTTCCCTTCACACCCCCCCTCACCCCTCTCCTTGCCCACATCCGTGTGTGCGAGTCATCATCTTAACCCAGCCTGTGGGAGACAGCAAACAGTGTGTGTGTCGTCATGGTACACATTATAATTAGGGTGACTTACTGGGTGCAAATGCTCTTCAGAGCCTATCAAGTAAACAGAACAAAATGCAGAACTATTCTGATAGTGGGAGGGGGGTGGTCAGTGGTGAATGTCCAGGTGGTTGTTGCCTGTTAGTTCATTAAATTTTAGTGTATCAGTTGAGTTTGTCATTAGAATCATAAACCAGCTGCGGTAAAAGACCAGCCTTTGGCTGGAGGAGTTCAGCATCAGTAACTGCTATAAAACTAGCCATCCAGTTAGGATAGAATGTGCTTCTTTTGGTTTAAAAAAGAAAAACCATCTAAGAACATATATATGTATGTATGTGTGTATACAGTCGAATTCAAGGACCAAAGCAAAATTTGAACAGGAATCTATTCATTTAGAATTTTATAAGATATTTATTAATAAATGTTATTTTTAAACATTCCATTTGAACAGTATGCTGTAGGATCTACTTGTTTTTAAAGTATTAGTCCATAATAAACTACTATAGTCATGTGTATTTTAATTTTTTCAGGGTTTCAAATGGCTATCTTCCATCACTTGGTGGAAATGTCTGCTTAGATCTCTGTGCATAGAATTTCAAGGATTTGTATTGCTCTGTGAGTTATTTTTTAACCTACATTTTGGACAGTTCTTTTTTTTTTAACATTTATTTCTTCTTTTTTTTATTTTTAAAGTAAACTCATTTAAGAAGCAGAGTTCAGCTAAAGGGAATCAGTAACTATAACTGGAACAGCTTTTTGTCGAAGTGTAAAAACAACTTCATCTCTGCCTCTCTCCATCCCGCCCCAATTTCCTAGAATGCCTTGCACTATTCAGCTTCCTCAGTGCTTTTTTGTCCCTTCCCAAACAATATGCCGTAGCTTTAAGCCATTCAGACTCCATTATGCAGTATCACTGAGAAGGGAAAGGAAACAACCCATTTAAATTCGAGAGAGAAAAAAAAAAGTGTGCCTATGTGAACAGTAGCAATTTAGAATCTCTTTTCTGCTTTTGAAATAATTTATATTTTAAAATTGCACTTTAGCTTTTTGATCCCTTTCCCCTGTTCTCTTTCTAACTTCTCCCCTGTGCTCAAGCTTGCCTTTGCTCTCCCCTTTACAACGCCTCTCGGGCTCTGAGCTGCCCCATCTACAGCCCTTTACAGAACGTTCGCACCGGTACCTTGGTGCACGTTCCCTGGTGGTGCAGCTGAGGCTTGGTTCTCACATCAGCCCAGGTGAAGCCTGCTACGAGGATGCCAAGGGGAAGAGCCAGTACACTATCCAGTTTATACTCTCTATCCCCTTATTCATAGCATGTTTTTTTTTAAAAAAGAAAGTTATATTATGCAACAGATGTGAGGCAGCAGCTAAGCTACACTTAAGAGTTTTCTATCTCATCCTCCAAACCAAAGTGTCCTGAATAAGCCCAGGAAACTTACTCTTTCTTGCATCCTGGTGGGTGTCTGACTATTGTCCTAGCCTTAGACTCTCAAGGCTGCTGAAATGACGGTAGCCCTGTCAATTTCATTCCTAGATCTCAAAAATACAATGTTGCCTTGTAGTGTCATTTAGGGACAGCACCTCTCTTTCACAATTATGATCTAAGGAAGCATAAGATGACGCAGGAGCAATAAACTTTTGAGTAAATTCCAGTACCAAAACAAACATGCGAATGAATTTATAAAATAAAGAACGTAGCTCATCACGTGAAAATGAAAAAGTATGCATTCGTTCACACGACTTTACTGTTTCTTGTGGAGTTTTTCAGTGATGTGATGCTTGTAGCCAAATTGCTTAAAGAGTGTTTATATATTTTTTTCTTATAAATTGTCTATTTTTTAAAAAAGAAACTATTTGACCATAAGTGGAAGGGGGTGGGGGGTAAGGCCACATTGCCAGCATTTGTTAAAAGATTAATACTCTTAAGTGGCACTCTGATACTTTTCCAAGCTTATTATCAGAAAGGAATCAATAATTACCAACTGTTATATTTAGACCAACTTATATTCTCTGGCTTATTAGAAGCCAGGATGAAGAAAGCTCTTTCTAAGCCACTTAAGATTTTTTTTACATTGAGCTTCGTATTATAAAACTTTATAGGATTTTTTTAAACAATAGAATCATTTAGCCTCAGGATGAAGAATGTGGAACCCGAATCAATTAGCTTTACATACATCATTAAAATCTTATGCACAATAAGCTCATTAGAGTCTACTTTGCTCCTTTAGAGTCCTGATGCTATAGACACTACCAGAGATCATGAAAGGTATTGGTAGTGCTGAAGTGGAGGGCTTTTCAAAGAAAGGACCCTTCCCAACCAGCCAGCCAGGAGAACAGAAGACCCACTCACCCTTTTTTCCTTCTAAGCTCTGCTAGGTCACATCTGCCTCCTGAAGAGAGGAGCGCTGCCTTTGAGAAATGTCTTAGAGAAAAGATAAGCTTGAAATGTTCTCCCTAGAGAGGACATAGGGTTTGGGATCTTCTGAAATAGCCCAGAAAAAAAAAAATGGCTCAGTTCAAACACAATGTTCAATGGAAATACACGTAGTGTCCAAAATAGAATTAAAAGGAAATCTTAGCACTGTGTAACATGTTAAGCGAGGAAGTCCCAAAAAGGTGCTGTCACTTTAAGTTCTGGACTTGGAGTTGTTTGTAATTGTAAACAGCAAAGCATTTGTGTTTGTTTGTCTATTTGTAAAGCAACCACCTTCCTTATTGGAAGGAGAAAAAACTGGGGGTACATACATGTAAATACTTGCTACAGCATTCAATGTGTTTAATTTTATGTTAAGCTTTTTGTTGCATCCTGAACACATTTATTGTTACCAATGGACAATGAGTTCATTAAGACTGTTCAACTAGGTCGGATTTTTACATCTCTTTCTAGCAAGAAGAGACAAGATTTTGTGCATTTGTACAAATGTTAATATCACTGCAATTCCAATATAATAAAGCACTCAAATGCAAATAATATATGTAAACTTTGTATGGTGAAATTTGGGGTTGGGGATAATGACATCTGTTCATCACACAGTCTCATTCATGCCTATTCAACCACAGCTTACCCTTTCAGAGTCATCATTATCTAGGGACAAAAAGAGGGCAGCTTTTCTCCTTCCCAGACCATCACTGCATCTCACTGCACCTTCCATCCAACTTCCCATGGGAGGCTGCTAGACTAACACATTCTCAGTAGCCCCTGTATGTATTCTAGATATCTCTTTTCCTTTCTTCTATCTCTTGCTTTTATTCTTTTATTTTTTTCAGTCACTCTCCTTTTTCCCTCACACTCAAGAGCTGGTCCATCAGCAAGATGAGAATCCAACCATCATTTGGCACCAGTTTTACTATGATGCCCTATCTAAACCATCAACATCTCTCACAGGGATGATTGCCATCACCTTTTGCCTGGCAGCCAAAGGATGCCTTTGAAAATGGACGTCAGATCATGTCCCTACAGTCTACAAGTTCTTCTCACCTCATTCAGAGCAAAACCAAAAATCCTTACCACTGCCCACGTTAAGTTCCGTAAAAGCCCCACATGACCCACCCCCACCCCATTCATTCCATGAGTTCATCTCCTACCATTTCCCTTTCCTCTCCCATCTCTCTGGTTTCACTAATATCTTTAAGGTTCCAAATATATCCCAAGTACTATCCACCCGAGGACCCTTTCATAACCTGCTTAATCCCTCTACCAGAACATTCTCTCAAGTATCAGCATAGCTCACTGCTTGGTGGGGGGGGGAGGGTCTCCCTATTGAAGAAACCTTTTCTGGTCATCCTGTGAAAAATTACATCACTCTCACTCTTCATTCTGGTCTGCCTTGCTCAAATTACTTTTTCTATAGCATTTACCAGCATTTATCATAATTTATATTTAGTTGTTACTTTGACTGTCTATCTCCCCAAAATAGAAGCTAAGTTCCATAAGAACAAGGGCATTTTTTGTTCAACCTTGTGACTCAAGACCTAGGACAGTGGACACACAATGAACAGTTATGGGATGAACAGTTGCCCTTCCCATTCTGGCTTCCTCCTTATTCTCAGAACACTCAACCTATCTGCCTGGTCCTGGGGCCACAGCAGTGATATTTGAAAACTAAGTATGAGGACGTGCCATCTATTCACACAGAGCCTGATGGTGGGAGAGGATATTTGAAATTGAAAACAACAGAAACAACAATTTGGGGGAAATGATTGCTTTTCTAATGGCAATCCCATCTGTTACATTTACATTTAGACCACTCAGTATTCTCATAGTGCCCAAGGGAGTCTTTCTAGTGCCCATTCCACACTCATTTGTAGTTTCAGAGCCATTACTATTGGCTGGAAAAACTGTTATGATCCCATATTTGTACTTTGAGCGGAGCCAACTCTGATCTCTCTCCCCTCTTTCATCCCCGGTGTCTCTGGGGCTTCACCATGTCTTACGCTTGCTATGTGGTCGTTATTGCTTCCTTACTGGATCACATTTTGCTTTCACATTACATAATTTCTTATCCAACGAAAATAGTTTTTAAAATCAAGTCAACCTGCCATGTGATTTTGGGCCAAAGTATGTTTATTAAGAGATCATAAACATTTGGAACAGAATAGGCCCTCTTTTTAAAGTAATTGAAGCCACTATGTGAGAACTGTTCCCAAGGCGATAATGCCGACTTTAGTTGTGAAAATTAGGCTGCGAAAGAGAAAAGACAAGACTAATTTTAAGTATATAAAAATAGCTGGAGTCTGAGTTTAGACACGTACACTTCAGAAGCTACTCCTTTTTGGCAAGTATAAATGGCTTTTCAAAATGGCTGAAAGGATGGATAGATTACAACACCTGAAAAATAGTTGTCTGTTAGCTAGTAGACCATAGCATTATTACTATTTTTTAAAAGTTACATTTAATCCTGGATACAAGGCCATAAAGGTGTTTTTTGTTTGTTGTTTTTTTTTTTTTTTGGCAGTTTTGGCCAGGGCCAGGCTTGAACCTACCACCCCCCCATGTGTGGGGCCAGTGCCCTACTCCTTGAGCCACAGGTGCCACCCCAGCCACCAAGTTTTTAATAGCTTTCAAGATTCTTCTAGTTAGCTGGGTACAATGGCTCAGGCTTGTAATCCCAGCACTCTGGGCTACTGTGGCAGGTGTATTGCTTGAGCTCAGTAATTCGACTCCAGCCTGAGCAAGAGACAGACCCCATCTCTAGTTTCTAAAAATAGCCAGGCATTGTGGTGGGTGCCTGTAATCCTAGCACTAGGGAGGCTGAGGCAAGAGGATGGCTTGAGCCCAAGAGTTTGAGATTGCTGTAAACTATGACACCAGAGTGAAAGAATGAGACTCTTTTTCTCTCTCTCTCAAAAAAAAAGTTTCATCAAGTACTGTGTCTTCCATCACATCATATTTCCTTATACCAATTGGAGATTGAATTGCAGCAACTGTCAGCAATTTCCATAAATCTCTTGAAACCAATGTTACTCCAACATCAGCCCAGTGGGCAAAAAAAGGATCTCCCACAAGTCATTTGCACTCCTGTTTTCTCAGAATGAGAGTTGCCAACATGTTCTTTAAATGAAGGAAATAGAAAGATTCTAGTTCATTCATAACTCATTCCTGTTCCTCAATATTTTACAGAAAAAATACTATTCTGAGTATCTAAAATTGATTGTATCACATTTACACAGGGCAAGGCCTTGATCTACTATTATTACATTTAAGTTATCTTAAATAGAGCATTCTCTGTTTAAATGTGGCCCACCAACTTTGATCTTGATTTAATACATCTCCTAGTCAGGGTAAAAGAAAGAGAAACCTCATCAAGTAAGCTTGAGGGATAGAGGATTTCTTATAAGGATACAAAGGGAGGCTTGTGGAGCCTATCCAGGTTCTATAGCAATTATCAGAAGGAGCCCTCCAGAAAGTCATAAAATGGCTTCTCTCCCTGGCTTGTCTCTGCCTCTGAGGCTACATGAGTTCTCATTCTATTCTGTATCTGCTTTTCTCTCTCTTAATCTCTGTCTCTCTCTGTAAGTTGGGTTGCATACTCAATTATGTCCATGTAGGCTCATCATTTCTGCTCCAAAATGATAGCTTCACACCTCCCCCCAGGATATCTATTGTCTCCCAGTCCAAGCACCCAACACCAACTCATAATGTGTCCATCTTTCTGTTCTAGTTTCCCAGCAGGGGGAATCTGATTGACCATATCCAGTCAGGCTTTTATCCCCAGTCCAATAAGCTATGTGTGGGGAAGCAGGGTTACATGTATTTAAAGCTCTTATTCCTAGAAACAGAGTAGAATTTCTAAAAATGACTGCTAGAGGGAAATAGCTGGTAGCTTTAATAGCTACCTCATAGAAATCTAATCATATACCCTTAAAACATACCACAGGATAAAAGTACAGTGAGGATGCTAACACAAAGTTAAGGGTATACTAGATTTTATTTTTTTAATCTTCTCTTTTTTATCTTCTATTTATTTATTCATTTATTTTTAAATTGACAGATAAAATTGTCTGTATTCACCATGCACAATACATGTACACCCATTGTGGAATGGTTAGATGCAGCTTTTTAACAAATGTATTTATTCACTCCTGTATTTACCATGTGATGGCAAGTGTACATAGCATCCACTCTGCATTTTTTAAAGAACACAATGTATCTCATCTACTAGATTTTAACAAATGTTTGTTGAGTGAATGAACAGTTAATGAATTCTGGTCTTATTGAAAGCTTGGATTTGAAATAAATAGAATACTCATTAAATATTAGGTAAGTAATTTTACAAAGCTAAAAATTATCTCAGTCTTATGGCTCAGCTTCTAACCCACAAAATCTAAAATATAAATATTAACTATCAGCAGGAGTAAGATTTCATTTTGGCATGTTTATAATGATTTTCCTCTCTCTTATGTTAAACTGCTTTTACACATACACTTTCCAAGGAAGAGCGTATCTATGCTCTCCTTATAATCTCATAGGTGATTCCAGTGTGTTTGTTTGTAAGGATGTTAGTGCCCTGTTTCTTTAGAGCTAGGTTAGTAAACATTTTTGTCCTAAAACTCCCTCCAGGTTTTATCTTAAGAAGTTTTTTTGACAAGGAGACAGGCCAATTCTTACCAATAAACCTCCAAGAAAGCAATGAGAATTGCTACAAAAGAAAAGTCGAAAAAGAGTATAACAACTTGGAATCAGAATTAACTAAGAATTAGCAGTTCTGAATTAGAATACCAAATTGTCTATTGACTTCCTATATGGTCATAAACAAACATGGATCTTTGTTTCTTATTTGTCTCCTTTCTCAATATAAACATACTCAGGCCAAACCGGGAATGATTTCTGTGCTGGTTATCTACGGGACTCTATCCAACATCACAACCACTCTTTTCCCAGAAAATTTTTCTTCTCTTAACTCTATTTGGCTCCTTCAAGTGATTCTGTAATCCATACCTTCAGCCATAGGTTATTAGTCTAATACTTTGTACTCAGCTCAAGATGGAAAAAAAGAGTCCCCACACCTGGATATTGGAACAAGGAACCTGGAGAGTGAGACTCTCTGGTAGCTGAATGTAAAAGATGTCACTCTTGGGAGCTACCATGAGCTATGTTTCTGCCTGTCAAAGGAATTCAGTCCATATAAGAGAGAGAAAATAAGTCAATACAGCAGGTGAAGCAGGAAGAAACAAGGGATAGGATCAAGATGGTCTAGTTGAGACAAGTAGTGAGTACCTCCTCCACAGAGAGGAATCAGAAGAGTGAGCAGAATCTCACATTCTGAACAGACTGTCTGGGAGAGAACACTGGAACTCACCAGGGGAGTGACAGGAAGAACCAAAAGTGGGTCTCAGGCCTAACAGAGGCAGATGCTTAGAAATTTCACAAAGATGTTGCAACAGAAAGGGCATGCCACAAGCATCTGCACCTACAGCAGGCTGAGCTGGACACCTTCTTGAGAGCCAGATACCAGAGAATTAAAAGTGTGCCTAAGGCCACTGCATGGCTCCAAAAAGGGATAAAGAAACCCAAATCTTAACAAATTTCTAAAAATCTAAATCACATCAGTGGAATAAAGCTAGATATCAATACAAAAAAGGAACTTCAGAAGCCATTTGAACACATGGAAAATAAACCACATTCTCCTGAATGATCACTGGGTCAGTGAAGAAATAAAGACAGAAATTTAAGATTTTTTTGAAATGAATGCAAACAAACACACAACACACTAAAACCTGTGGGATACAGAAAAAGCAATGCTAATAGTAAAATTTGTAACATCAAAGGCCTACATTAACATAGAAATAAAGGAGGCAGATCAGAAAGTAAAAACTTAACATTGAACCTCAAGGAAATAGAAAACAAGAGCAAATCAAAACCAAAGTTAGCAAAAGAAAAGAAATAACAGATCGGAGGACTAAATGAAATAGAGACAAAGGGGAAAAAAACACAAAGGATCAACAAAATGAAAAGTTGGTTCTTTGAAAATAATAAACAAAATTGATAAACCGCTAGTTATCTAACCAAGAAAAGACAAGAGAAGATTCAAATAAACACAATCAGAAATGGAAAGGAGACATTGCAGCTGATAGCACAAATACCAAAGGTCAGGGACTATTATGAACAACTGTACAACTTACAAACTGGGAAACCTAGAGGAAGGGGTGAATTATTAATAACATATAACCTCCCAAGCTTTAAGCAGGAAGAAATAGAACACTTGGGTAGACCAATAACAAGTGGTAACACTAAATCAGTAATAAAAAAAATCTTCCAATAAAATAAACGCCCAGATGGGTTAGTGCCAAATTCTAGCAGATGTACAGAGAACTGGTGCCAATCCTACTGAAACTGTTCCAAAAGATCAAGACAAGGGGAATCCTCCCTAACTTATTCTATGAAGCTAGTGCCACCTTGATACCAAAGCCAGGAAAAGATGCAACAAAAAAGACTACAAACCAATGTTTTTGAGGAACCTAGATACAAATCCAACAGCACATCAAAAGGATAATTCACCACGATCAAAGTGGGTTTCATCCCAGGGATGCAAGGATGGTTCAATATTTGCAAGTCAATAAATATGATATTCACCACATAACTAGAGTTAAAAACAAAAACCATATGATCATTTCAACAGATGCAGAAAAAGCATTCAATATAATCCAGCATCCCTTCACAATAAAAACCCTCAAAAACTCAGCACAGAAGTAACACACCTCAAAATAATAAAAGGCATATATGACAAAACCACAGCCAACATCACACTGAATGGAGAAAAGTTGAAAACATTCCCCCTAAATCCTAGAAGGATGCCCACTCTCACCACTCCTATCCCATAGAGTAGTAGAAGTCCTAGCTAGGGCAATAAGGCAAGGGAAAAATAAAAACGGGGTGTAACTACAAATTGGAAAAGAGGAAGCCAAATAATCTGTTTACTGATGATATGACCTGACCTTATACCTAAGTAGCCCCAAGGACTCCTTTAAAAGACACTTTGATTTGGTAAATAAATTCAGCAAAGTCTCAGGTTATAAAATCAATGTACAAAAATCAGTAGCATTTCTATCCACCAGCAATAACCAAGCTGAGAATATAGGAACTCAATCCCATCTACAAGAGCTGCCATAAATAAATAGGCTTAGGAATAAATTTAATCAAAGAGGTGGAAGATCTCTACAAAGCAAAGTACAAATCACTGATGAAAGAAATAACAGGAGAAACAAAGAAATGGAAAAAAAGTCTCAGAATCATGAATGAGATGAATCAATACTGTTAAAATAACCATCCTTTCCAAAGCCATCCAGAGATTCAATGCCATTCCTATCAAATTACCAACATCATTTTTCACAGAATTAGGAAAAACTATCCTAAAATTCATATGAAACCAAAGAGGAACATGAATAGTCAAAACCAATCTAAGCAAAAAGAACAAAACGGAAGGCATCACATTACCTGACTTCAAATTGTGCTATGAGGCAATAGTAACCAGAACAGCATGGTACTGGCGTAAAATAGACACATAAATCAAAGGAACAGAATAGAGAACCCAGAAATAAAACCGTACACCTACAACTAACTGGTCTTCACAAAGGAGAAAAAAACACGCATGGGGGTAAGGACACACTACTGAACAAATGAGGATATTGGACAGCCACATGTGGAAGAACGAAACTGGAGCTCTCTCTCTCTCTTCATACACAACAATTAACTCAAGATTCATTAAAGTCCTAAATTAAGACACAAAACAATTAAAATGCTACAAGAAAACCTAGAAAAAACTCTTCTGAACATTTTCTATGTGGTAAGTCATTTAAAAAGTTTAGAAGGAGTGTCTGAAACCATCTACCATCCATCCCTAGAGGCAGAGCATGTCACCATGCCAAACACTTTGAGGTTCTTTTGGCAGAGAAGATATGGAGAATGGATGCAGCCCAATAGCATCTGCCACAATGGGTTCTAAGTTTCCATTGCACTGAGTTCGGGGCGTTGATTAATTATGTATGCTCTTTTTCTTTAGCTCTCATTTGAAAGTATGCTCAGACTAGCCCCCCTGTACAAGGCAATTAAATGGAACCTCCCTTTGCATAGCCCCTTCCACCAGGGGTATGTCTTGAAGAAAGGCTCTATTAGCTTCATAGCAATGTCACAAAATAACTCCATTTGGAACAGAATTCTTTGCCAACCATAAGCCAAGCAGTCTGGCTGCACTGGGAGAGCTCCACTGTTTCCTGTTGTTTTTTCTGCCATCTTCCAGCATCTGAGAACAGAGTTACAAGAGAAAAATGCCTGTGCCATTCTACCTGCTTCTCCGGGGGGTTGATGGTAAATTTTATATTATCTGTAGGCCTTGGCTTTTCAGCCTTTGAATTAAATTGCCAAGCAGTTGTTTAGCACTTTCTGTGTGCTGGTACTTACTGAGGGTACAAAGGAAACCCAATGATGGTCCAGGATACAGGGAAATGATGTGCTCCAACTGCATAGACAAAGAATACCGGGGTCTTATTCTGAGATGGCTTGTCTAGTGTGCAGGGCATGAGAAAGAGTGAGGAAGGGAACTGAAGTAAGATGGTCAAGAGCTAAAGAATTTCAGGTTCATGCTGGACTGTAGGCAATGGGAAGCCATCAGAGATTCTGAGGGTGGGTGCTTCCAGACTTTCTCTGTCCCGTATTCCCCAGTGTGAACAAATTACTGACGAGAAGGTACCTAGACAGATGCAGCTAGATGGCCTTTCCCTCCGTCAGGCACATGCCTTCGGAGCAGGGAGTAAGCAGAAAGTGCAAAGTGCCTGCACCTGTAGCTTGGCTGTGTCATTTCCCAGCTGTCTGCACTTGGGCGAGGTACTTCAATTCTCTGTGCTCCAGTTTCCTAAGATGCAAAGTAGGGGTGATAATAGCATCAAATTCATAAGACGGCTGTAAGGATTAAATGAAGAATATATGGAACTATATATATACACGTTATATAGTTATCCCTTAGAATGATGATTGGTATATGAGTTCTCAACATTTTACCTTATAAGAGTTTTAATTTCAGAGTTAACACAGATACTTTTCACATATATTATATAGATATTCATACACACACACACACACACACACACACACACAAATTTACACATGAGGCCTGACAATGAAGTTTACAAACTCATCCTAGAAAAAGTGCTTCATCCCTCATTGCTGAATATCCTATAATCACCTTTGAAATACTCCCCTTGGCCATCTGGTGATGATAGTGATATTCAACAATAAGCTACGTAGTACTTTTTCTAGGATGAGTTTGCCAACTTAATTGTTAGAACTCCTACGACAACAGCACTGATGGCCATGCCAGAAAAAAGTTCCAAAATTGCTCTGAAGGGTGGACTAGACGCTGGCCTCAGTGCACAGCTTCCCAAGCAGAGTACCTTGAAGGTGACAGTAGTGATATTTGGCAGTGACACATGTGGCACTTTTTCTAGGATAAGTTCAAGAACTTAACCTCATTTGTACACATACATATATATGCACACACAAAAGCTACACTAGAATGCACAGCCACATAATGTCCCCCAATAGAATTACAATCCATAAGAAGAGAGGACTGTGCCATCTTCCAGTGCTACTATAGCGCTAGGCAGATTCACTCAGTGAACACATGTGGAATGAGTGGACTGTGGGTCAGACGATGCCACACAGTCACCAGACCTTTTTGTTTTCCTCCTGGGCATAATCATAACTGCACCAATTTTCCTAGAGCCACCATGGTGGCGCCAATGGGATGTGCTCTGGCCCCTAAAATCTCTGAGATCCCCCAGAATCACTTCACTCCAAGACAAGGATCTTGCAGAGGATTCTGAGGGACTGAAGGAGCACTAGATGAAAGGCCCCTGGATCCCTGAGTCACCGTATGTATGAGGGGTGCCCGGAGGAGCTGACTGACCTGTGGGAATTTGCAGAGAAAAGAAGTTAACTTCCATTTTGCTAACCCACTGAGTTGTTGTTGTTTTTAATAGTATTTAACTAGTTTTTTTTTACTACCTTATTGATTAAATACTGATGAGTTTTACTGAGAAAAAAGGAAGAAAGGGACATTTACTCCTGCGCTTTTGTCTAGTAGGAATAAGCAAGAAAGCAAAGCAGGATTTAAAGCCGAAGAAACCTTCAGAGAGCAGGGAGTTCATATTTCTTACTTGACAGTGAGCAGTCAGGGGCCCAGCGTGGTTAAACCACTCAGCCAAGGTCAAACAACTGAAACTGGACACCAGGCCTCCTGATTTCTAGGCCAGTGTTTTGTTTTGTTCTGTTCTATTGGCCTTGGAAATCAAATATATTATCGTCCTCCAAACTGAGTCTGTAAGAACAACAAAATAAGGAAATGCTCTATAAAAATAAAACAAGAAAGGGAGAGAAGATGTCATTTAACCAAACCTCAAAGGTAAGTTAAAACTGGTTACACAGTGATGTTTTAATTCATTCCAAGGACAATCTTCCAACATTGCCCCAGTTTCACAGCCTAATTTGTGTGTTTAGGTGAGCAGTCTGCCTCTCAAATCCCAGGAACTTTGGACTAGGAGGTCTGGTTACTATAACAATAGGCTGTAAATTCAAACACTGTGCATTGAACATTAATACTGGAGTAATGATACTTACTCCCTTGTGCCTGGGCCACTTCCTAACTAAATAAAAAAAGCATTAACTACTAAGAGATTAAAATATTTAGATTCAAATTAGAGAGGTTCCAAAACCAATCTCCCAGAGTCACTAAGTTTTCTTTATTTTTTTTTAAACAATTTTTAAAGTTTTGGACAGCAAAGTACAGCACAAATCCATCAGGGGCAGTAAAAATAAAAATTGCAAATAAACAATGCATTAAGCAACATTTTTCTTAAATTCTGTGAGTCAGTAGAAAGTTGATAGATCTGAACTCAGCACTTTTAGGCCTGAATACTGGTTCTGTCATTGAGTATTTAACTGTGGATTAATCTTTCAAGGCACCTGTGAAATCAGGACAACAGTACGTATCTTGTAAGGTATCCATGAGATACTACATGAACCCCAACACTATGGTCAGAAAATATTAGTTTTGCACAAATGAGGGAAAACCTACAGACTAAGAAACTTGAACTTCCCCCACATTAGCTGTAAAACATAACCAATGAGTATGCTGACTACTAGACAAGTTCAGGAAAGTTGCCAGTTACATGAAAGTAGCCAGGTCAGTTAACAAGGAAGCTGCAAACCCAAGTTGAAGGGATTTAAAAGGGAACAGGGGCTCAGTGCCCGTAGCTCAGCAGCTAGGGGCACCAGCCACATACACCAGAGCTGGCCCAGGCCTGCCAAACAACATGACAACTGCAACAAAAAATAGCCCGGTGTTGCGCAGGCACCTGTAGTCCCAGCTACTTTGGAGGGTGAGGCCAAAGAATCACTTAAGCCTAAGAGTTTGAGGTTGCTATGAGCTGTGATGCTACAGCTCTCTACTGAGGGTGACATAGTGAGACTCTGTCTCAAAAAAAAAAAAAAAACCCAAAACAAAACAACAAACAAACAAAACCTAAAGGGAACAGGAAGAAACCTTACCTAGCAATCCTGATTCCTCCAGGGCCACTGCAATCACACTAGCACCGTTCCCTCACCTGCTGAATCCTTACTCCATAGACCACTCTACTTTCACCTTCCCCTAAAGGAATTCCCCTTCTGTCCAAGCCTTTCTCCTGGGTTATAACCAATTGTGGAACCTACATCAGTGTCCTCATGGGGCTTTCATAACAGAAATTACTCAACAACTTCACACACCCTCCTGCCTAGTAGGCACTGAAAGGTTTGAAATAATGCAAATGACGACAGCGGGCTGATCTCCATTCCCTGGGCTGGGAGCTGAGCCGTTTGTGCACTGAAGCACCAGTGATTCAAAGGTAGCCCTGGGGTTCATCTTTATGGCCGGAGGGAAGGAGAAAGTCCAGAAAACTACAGTTGACCTCAAACCTCACCCCAAAACCAGGTAGTGAGATTCATTTGAAAACAAAGACAGACTAACAATTTAGCATGGGAGAAAGATACCTGTCCCTAAGATTTGAAAAATAGCAAAGGAGAGCGTTTGCTAAATAATCTCCAGGTATGAACTAGATAGTACCAAGATCACTTAGACCAAGGAGAAGAAGGTAAAACCTCTGGCGTAATATGTGGCAGCAGTTAGGCAAATCAGTCAAATACTCCATAGCGTGGCTGTACCACAGAGGATGAAGCACTGATCAAGAGTGACCAGAAGAGGGCAGCGTGATGCCCGAGGGCAGGGATTTTCAACGGGTGTGCCAAGGCACAGCAGTGGGCCGTGGCAGAATTTTGGATGTCTTATGAAAAATTTTAAAGATTATTAATTAAATTATTTTTGAAAGAAGTTCAAAGAACAGTTTTTTTATTCTTTTATTTTTAGGTCAACATAATTAAAGTGTATCACAGAAATTGAACTATAGATTCAAGTGTATATGAGATATAAAAGGTTGAAAAATATCCCTCTAGAGCCTCACCCTGTGTGACTGCACTGGGACGTGCCAGGAAGTGGCCCTGGTGATCATGGACCAGCTTCATGGGTGTGCCTGGGAGTGGCTAGACATGCAGATTCTCAGGCCCTGCTCCAGACCTAATAAACAGAGTATGCAATTTAATAAAAAACCCAGGTTGAAAACAGTAAAAAAGGAACCCAGCTCATGATGAGCACTTTGAAAGGTCATATGCTTTAGATAGAGTTTCTTTCGCAGATGGTTTTGCTTTGGGGACCTCAGTCATGCAAAGGAAGGAGGAGGAACAGAACCAGAAGGTCTAAGAAGACCCCAGATGCACACGGTGCAGGCAGAGGTTCATTCACCAGGAACACACTGGCTCTCCTGCCTGCTTGGAATTCAGCCTTTCTCTGCTCCTTTTCACTCCTTACCCAGCATTTGCCTCAGACATTCCTTTCACCCAGTAACACTGCTCAGTCCTAACCTAGGCCTCTGGTCTCCATCAGGGGGAAATAGTATCCATACTGGATGCCTAATTTAAATTTTGTATGAAGTAGCAACTCATTCTGCTGATAAACAAAGCACATGAATAAGAATTTCAACAGTCGATCCACCCTTTTCTTGGGACTAGAATCCAACATTGGAGGTTGCATTAACTACTGCTTACTCTAAATAAGTACAACTAGGGATGTTGTAAAAAGTCTACTTTCTGGTAGAAATCAGCTAGTTTTCTGATTAACAGGAAATCCCAGGAGTTCATTCTTTCTTTCGTTGGTTCCTTCTTTCCTTCCTTCCTTCCCTCCCTCCCTCGTCCTTTTCTCCCTCCCTTCCTTCTTCCCTCCTTCCCTTTCTTCTGTTGTTTATTTATCATGAGAGAAAAGCTCCCATTAAGTTCATTACATCCTTTGGAACAGCTAAATGATCTCAATAATCACTGCATTCAGTGGTTCTCAAAGTGCGGAGAAACAGCAGTGACACCACCTGGAATCTGCAAGAAATTCGGAATCTCAGGATCCACCTTAGACTTTTTAAACCCGAAACTCTACGAGTAAGGCCCAACAAGGTGATTTATATTTGAAAACTACTGATTTCATAGATCTCAAATGAAAGCTACAACCTAATTCTAGCCTAAGAATATGGGGAGAGGGTGGGGTAGGGGAGGGGAGAAGGGCGGCTGGGTGGTGGGAGAGTGACTGGAAAGGTCACCTATATGGTCTGTCTAACAAGGATACAAATGAACTTTTCTAGAACTAGAGTATAAATGTTTTAACACAATAACTAAGTAAATGACACAAAGTCTATGTTAACCAGTTTGATGAAAATATTTCAAATTGTATATGAAAACACTATAGTGTACCCCATGTTTGCATTAATGTATATAGCTATCATTTAATAATAAAAAAAAGAAAAAA
>CAUYTI010126005.1:0-16578 GCA_963575145.1 Galago senegalensis
GGAGGGGGGAGGGAGAAGGGAGGGGGGAATGGGAGGAGGGAGGGGGTTTGGAGGGATCACTTTTGAGGTTTGTCTTATAGGGGTACAGGTGAATCTTTCTAAGAGTAGAATGTGAACATTTTAAAGCAATAACTGAGAAAATTACATGAAGGGTGTGTTGACCAGTTTGATGGAAGTATTTCAGAATGCATGTGAAAACCCCACACTGTACCCCAGAAGAGTATCAATGTACATAGTTAACATTCAATAAAAAAAAAAAGAAGAAGAAAAAAAAAGACCTGTCAAAAGAAAGGAGAGAGGGGAGGGGAGGGGAGAGGAAGGGAAGAGAAGAGAGAGGTTGGGAAGAAGGGAGGGGAGGCAAGGAGAGAGAGGGGAGGCGAGGAAAGAAGGAAAGAAGGAAGGGAGGAACGGGAGAAAAAGAGAAGAGAAGAGAAAGAGAGGGAAGGGGAGAGGAAGGGGAGGAAGGGAGAGGAAGGGAACTGAGGAGAGGGGAAGTGAGGACAGGAGAAGTGACAGGAGAGGAAGGAGGGAGAGGGGGAGGAGGGGAGGGGAAAAAAGAAAGCGTCTACAGGCTTGGGGACAGTCGTCCAAGCCTGTCTGATCTGGCTCTGCTGCTGCTGAGGGGCACTTCTCTGTGGCCCAGTGGGCCACTGAGGTGGAGTCACAGACTGTAAGGACACATGCTTGCATCACCCATTGCTGGAGCCTGTTTTCTACTACTGGTTTCTGGGGTGGGAGTCCCTGTGCTTTGTTCTAACCCTCAGCATCTGCTGACCTTGGCCTTTTTCAGGGTCCTTACTTACCTTTCTGCATGTCCCTAGCTGCCGCTGAGCTCTAGGAAACCAGGAGCCGGTCAGTTTAGCACTGCTAAGGCTCACTGATCCAGTCTTCTGCCACCAGCGCTCCCAGGCCCTTGCTCCCAAGCCCTGTGGATGCAGCAAGCAGCCCCAAACCAGGCTTTTCCCAGAGGCCTACAGCCTCCCACGTCATGCCTAGGCCAGGGAGACTGACCACCAGCTTTGGCTTTTAGGGTGTTTCTATCTCTCAGGTTATTTCTAAAAGTACTTCCTTCTTCCCGCTTTTTTGAGGTTGTTCCTGTACTCCCAACCCAGAGGAGAAGGGCCAGTACAGGGCTCTGCCCCCAGCTTCTGTCACCTCCTTTGCTGGCACTTCCTCCCCCAACCCCTCTTCCTCCATGTTGTGTCCTCATTACAAGTTAGACAGAAAATTGGCCCAGGGAGACTTCAGAGGAGTGTCTTCCCTACTCAGAAGAAGACATTTACACTTTATACATCCAGGCCTAATTCTTTGCATGCTATTAAAAGTTAAAGAAAATGTAAACATATCAGTTTTTCTTAGAAAAGCCTGGCTTTTGAGTTTATTGTCTTATTTCAATCTCAAACAAAAACATACACAACCATCTTCCTCTTCCATTGAGTATCTATCCTTTCCCTGAAGCACTTGAATCCCCATTTTTATAGGTGAGAAATTGCCAGGTAACAAGATTTATAATGTACCTGAATACAATTCAAAAGAATGTTATCTGCTTTATAATACTAAATTGAATAGCTACTTTCTATGCTCTAATGATTGCGCTTTGCTTTTTAATTCTCATAAAAACCCTGTGGGAAAGTATCACCCCAATTTTGAAAGTGATAAATGAGGCCCATGGTCACTAAACAACTTGCCTAAGGTCATGCAGTTAATAAGGGGTGGATCCAGGATGCAATTTCACGTCTGTCTCACTCTAAACCTCTTGCTCTAATCACTATAATCCCTCCATTTGAAAAGAACTAGTTACAAAACATGACTTTGATCACACAGAACTCTCTTTTGGTGATTTCACTTTTCTATACAGTGAGAGATAGTTGGGCTGTGCTTGGGAGCCAGGCTTTGAAGCTGGCCTGGGTTTCTCATTTTCATCATCTGTAAAATGGAGCTAATACCACTTACCCTTAACCCCCAGGGCTGTTGTGAGGTCTAAACGAGTTAATACAGGACAAATATTTGGCACAGTTCTCGGCACTCAGGAGAATACAATAAGTGTTAGCTACAGAGGTGATGAAATCTCAGGACAATGCTACCTCCATCATCAGGCTTAAAGTTTTAAATTAGCCATCCTCAAACTATGACCCATGGGCCACATGCAGCCTGCCTAGGACATTTATCCGGCCCTTGGGGTGGGTGTTTTTGCCACCACTGCCTGTTGAGTTAGCAGCCAACTCCTCCCGGGGCCCACAGTCCAGCCCTCCAGCGATCTGAGGGACAGTGAACTGCCCCCCTATTTGAAAAGTCTGAGGATCCCTGTATCAAATGTAAACAGTTGGTTTGAAAAAATAAATAAATAAACATATGGTTTGAATTTTTGACATTTATAAACATATGAACTGTTCTTTTCTTTCCTTTTCCCCCCTTCATCTCTTAGAAATTAGCCTCTGTTCAACGGTAGGAAGGAAAACCCTGCTGTGACGGTTGAGGCAGAATTGAAGCTTGGAGTGTCTCACCTGTCAGAGATGCCGCTGATTGTTTTAATCTGTTGCTTTTTTTTGCTCTATGCTAGAAGCAGCAATCATTTCAGTGGGATATTTCTGTGCATTGTTGCTATTGTGTTTTGTTATCATTATTGTTATTATTAATATTTTGCCTTTGCAGAAAGGCAAAATCCACAACTGTAGCCAGTGCTCAGTCGATCCTTGGAAAGTGACATAATCAAAGGTTTCCACCTCTAGGTCTTCCCCCGAGATACATCTGATATCAGACTAAGTTATATAACATGCTTCAAATGCCCACATAGTAATTGACAAATTAGGAGTGTTCCTCAAAAGTTCTCTCTTTTTCTCACTTCTGCCTCTTATTATCCTTTCCAATCCCCTTTACCTTAGGAAGGAGGCCTAAAGGCGGGAGTATGTGGCCTGTGTGAAGATTGTGGGTATTTTTATTCCTGAGATCTGTCTACTCTAAAGGTTATGGGTTAAATTGATTTGTTGGAGTCTAACACTCAGAATGTGACCTGATTTGGAAGCAGGGTTGCTGCAAAGGCCATTGGTTGAGTTCATCCTAGAGAGGGTTGGGCCAACAATCCAGCCTGGCCAGTATCCTTATAAAAGGGGAGATCTGGGCCCAGATACCACCCAAGGAGGACACACTGTGAGATCCGGGCCCAGACACCACCCAAAGAGGACACACTGTGAGATCCAGGCCCAGACACCACCCAGGGAGGACACATTATGAAGACAGACATGCAGACTAGGACCATGTTCTACAGGCTGACTGCAGCAGCACGGTGGGAAGCTCCGTGCAGCTTCTCTCACTGCCCTCAGAAGAATCTCCCTGGCTGTTGGCTTGGTTTTGCACATCCAGTCTCCAGAACTGTGAGACAAAAATTTCTGTTGGTCTGTGGTATTTTGTTAAGGTTTGGACTAAACAAAGAAAGTACAGCCTTCTCTGAAATGTTTAGCTTGAAGATTCTGAATTTTATATTTATATTTGGAGTCATTTTAGAAATTATATTCTGCAATCAAAATCAAAGCAGGTAAAAGCTTTATTCACAGGAGAAGTTACTAAAACTGAAGAATGTAAATGACATCCAAATCTCTCATGGGGTTTTATAGAACTCTGCCAAAAAAAATCTAATAAAATATTCAAATGGCTTTGATGCAATTTTTACCAAGTCCCCATTAAAATTATTAGAAATAATGTGGAAGGAAGTGGCGATGGCAATAATGCTGAAATCGAAGCTGACGACTAAAGTTTCCCCAAATCGAGGATGCGTACGCACCACAAATCAGTGGGACTCCATTGAGGAGCCATTCTGAGCTGTCTATAAACGGGCTCCTTTCTGAATGAGAGGGAACCACCCGCTGGAACGAAGGCGAACAGACGCCCAGCCCCTCACCACCTGTCTCCAACCAGCTCCGGTTTCTGAAGAGTCTAGATCACGGTTTGTCGCGACCCCTCCGGCTCCTGTGGCCCTGGTCTCGGTTAGTGCAGGAAGGAACCAGGTGAGAGGCGGATTAGAAGTACAAGCTTGTGGAAGGCGGACTAGCCCTTACTTTCTGGGTAGCCCCCAGCAACCTCTGCACCAGCCTTTTATTGAAAGGGAATGATACAGGTGAGGGGAGTAAGTAACAACGACCACGTGCTGAAGGCACGGGCTCCTCCCACAAGGAGCTCCTGTGGAGGAATGGCCCCAGGTCCACGCGTCAGCTGCAGATCATCTTGCTCGAATGGTGGCGTCTCCTACAGCGGTTCACTATTCTTGCATCCCTGGCACTGTCTAACTTTCTATCTCTATCCAGAAATAGAATTTCTTGAATGTAACAGGACAGAAACAAGGTGAGAGCGACCAGAAAGAGTGTTTTGCATATTTGGCGGTGGGTTTTTCATAAATACCATAGTTTGTGGAAGTTACAGGGCCGCTGACAACCGTGCTGGGCCTTTCCTGCTTCGAGGCACGTGGTCAGACCCCATTTTCCCGCCTTCTTTGGAGGGAGCTTTCTTGGTCAGCGAGATGCGAGCAGAGGTGAAGCGTGTCCCTTCTGGGTGGAAGCTGGGAAAGCCACTGGCAACTCCAGAATCCTTTTCTGTTTAACCCACATGCCCGGGGCTGCTGCCGCTGCCTGTTGTCATAGGATTAATTACACTTCCTAGGGAAGTTTTCCCCAATCCTCACATCTGTCTAAACGCTCCCTTTCCCTAGAATCTCGTCCTCCACTCAGTCGCCGGCGCTGTGACTCCTGCAGCCTCCCATCTCCCCTCTGCTCAACTTGAGCTTGCACAATAGGGCGGGTGCTCTGTAGCTTCAAGCAGCGAAGCGACTCTTCCTCTTTTGCACGAAATGTGGCAAAGTATTACCATATCTTCTATATAAGTAAATCATGCTTATCAATAAAAAAATGTATGGCATGAGTAAAACTGGTCAGAAAATGTAGGTAGAAAACTCTTAGAACAAATGCAAATGCTTAGTAAGCATATAAAATGTTCAATTTTAAGATATGTAGCATAGCAAAAAAAATAATAAGGTTGCCTGTAAATTTAGAAATATTAAGAAAAGGTATTTTCAGTAATGGGAGGGACTTGAGCATACACAGCTCTGTAGATGGCCATGAATAAATGCATCACTGGGAGAATGTATACAAGCTTCCCAAAAGCCTTTTAACAAAAACGTTTTCACCTAGCCAGTGTGGTGACTCACACTGGTAATTCCAGCACTTGGGGAGACCTAGAAAAAGGATTGCTTGAGCCCAGGAGTTCAAGACCTGTTTGGACAACATAATGAGACCCCTATCTTTAAAAAATTATTCTTAAAAGTTAGCCAGGGGTGCTGGTGTGCATCTGTAGTCCCAGCTAGAGGGAGGCTGAGGTGGGGGGATTGCTTGAGCCCAGGAGTTTGAGGTTACAGGAGAGCTGTGATCATCCCACGGCTCTCTAGCCTGGGTGACAGAGCAAGATCCTGTCTCTAAAAATAAATGTTTTAAAATAGTTTAAACTCTTGGTTTTGGTAATTCCATTTCTAGGGATGTATACTAAAGCATAGCCAAAGAGACATACAAGATTTATGAACAAAATATTCATCACAGTATTATTTATAATAGTTAAAATTTCTTAAAACCCTAGAAATCATAAAATAGTTAATAGATTGTATCTATAAGATAGAACATCCTATAACTAGTCATAAATGGCATATGGAAAGAATTTCTAGATTAAAAAAACTCTTATTTTATTTCACTTTGAAATAATTTTTAGAAAAGTAACAACAGTACCAGAACACTCATAAACATTTTACCTAGATTAACAAATTTTAACAATTTGTCTTTATTATTCTGTGTATGTGTAAAACATATTTTTTCCCACCCAAACCATTTGAGAGTAAGTTGCATTCATCACACCTCTTTACCCCGTCATGCATCAGTGTGTCTACCTGAGACTGGGACACTCTCCTGCGTCATCACAGGACACTTACGGAACTCAGGAAATCTGACATTGATGCGATGCTTTAATCTACAGTCCATATTGCAAGGCTGTCAATTGTCCCAATAACGTCATTTATGTCAGTTTTTCCCACCAGTCTAGAATCACATATTGTTTTTAGCTGCCCTATCTTTCTGGACTTTTTCAATCTGGAAGAGTTCTTCGCTTGTTCTTTGTGTTGAACGTTCCCCAATGTGTGAGGATCCAGTGTTTCCTCATGATTAGATTGTGCCTTTGTGGCTCAACGCTCACATAGTGATGGTGTTATTTTCTCAGGAAACAGTTCATTATTGCCAACATTAATTTTGATTATTTGGTTAAAGAGTTAGCAGTTTCTCTACCATATTTACTTTTTTCCCTATAGAATTAATAAGTAATTTATAATTGAGATGTTGTCAATGTCCTGTTTGTCATCAAACCTTTCCCCTTAGATTTAGGGTCTGTTAATGAGGGTTGCCTAAATCACATTTACTCTTGAGGCCGTAAATTGTGATTTTCCCACATTCACTCTCTCTCTGTCTGTTTCTCTCGGTCTCTCTCATCGGTTTGGACTCACAGATTCTCACTGTTGGAATAGATATAATCTATTAGTGTCCTTGTTTCTTTGGATTCTTAACATGACTCCTGTGTCTTTTTTTACTTGCCTGTATCAATTCTTTTTAGTATTTCCTTAATTTACGGCAGTATGTTCCAGGTTCTTCTTATATCTTCTCTGTTCCAACCCCAGAATCAACCACTTCTCCAGGGAGCCCCGGCTCCTTTTGGAAATAAGGGTGTTTAGAATCAAGATATGGGTGCTGACTATGTTCATTGCTGTTGGAATAGTGGTGCTTCCAGCCCTTTTAGCAAGAAGAAATATATTAGAAGTTTGCTTTGTATGTGTTGGAAGTCCTAGCTCTGATGTGCATATTTTAGAAACCACAATTTTATAGTAAAATATCCTAACCCAATTTATCCCCACAGTGTTGTTCTTTGCCTTTTCCCAATCCTTACTTGTATCTCCCCTCCTTTCATGGCTAAAGCTGAGGATTCCAACATTGATCCATTTACTCATTTGTTCAAACCTATGACACACATAAAAGTTTGAGATTTCTACACCTGTATGATGATGAAAAGTATACCTAGTAAGAAGAATTTAATATTAGCAGTTTTTTTTCCCTTCATACTGAGGGTATTTGTACTAGTTTTCTAATGCTACATAACAAATTATTTTATACTTATTAGTTTAAAACATCCACTTATTATCTTGCAGTGGTTTAGGTTGTTAAGTCTGAGCACAGAGCATCTGGGTTCTCTGCTCATGGTCTCAAAAGTTTGAAATCAAGATATAGCCCATGCTGTGGTTCTCATGTGGAACTTGGGCTCCTCTTCCAAGGGCACTCAGGGTGTTGGCTAAATTCAGTTCCACGCAGCAGTAGGAACAATAAAGGTCTACTTTCTTACTGGTTGTCAAGGAGGGGGTCGTTTTCAGCTCCCCTAGAAGCCAGATGCCGTTCCTGGCCACAACATTCATGTTTGCTCCATCAAGGTCAACAGGAGAATCCTTCCTTGTCTGCCCTGATGAATTCTTATGCAGCATAATTATCATAACATAATGATGAGAATAAGTATCCCAGCACCTGGCCCATATAACGTAACCTCACAAAGGGGCAACTATCCATCATATTTATGGGTTACCATAAAACTCAAGGGGAGATAATTTTACAGGGTTTGTACATGACGTGAGAATCTTGGGAACTTTTGTGGTTTGAATGTGCCCTCCAAAACTCATGTTGAAACTTAACCCCAAGGTGTTAGGAGGTGGGGCTGAGGGAGAGGTTTTAGGTCATAATGGCTCCACCCTTGTGAATGGACATTGTCATCTTTAAGGGATGGGCTAGCTACTGGGGAGTAGGCGGCTACCAGGGAGCCCAGCTCCTGTGCTCTTCCCTCCTCACATGCTTGCTTCACTTCCTCCTTCCACTCTCCCTCTGTCACAAGCCGGGCCCTTGACATTGGAGTTTCAAGCCTCTGGAACCATGGCCTAAATAAAGATCTGCTCATTATAGATTACCCAGTCTGTGGTATTGCATCACAGCAACAAAAAACAGATTAAGACAGAAAATTAGTACCAAGAAATGAGGTTGCACTATGACAGACATGTAAAAGTGTGAAGAAGCCTTGGGATTGGGTAATCGTAGAGACTGGAAGAGTTTGGAGGAACCAGCTAGAAGGAGTCTGCATTGCCATACCTGGAGCACTAAGGATGGTTCTGGTGAGAGCTAAGGAGCGAAGACTAGGGACAGTCTGGAGCCTCTCAGTGTTACTTCAGTGGTCATGACCAAATACCGATGGAAATATAGACAGTACAGATCATTTTGGCAGAGTCTCAGATGGATCTGAGGAACAAGGTATTGAAAATCAGAGTAAAAGCTATCCTGGTTATAAAGTAGCAAATAATTTGGCTCAACTGTGTCCTTGTGAGGGCTTTATGGAAGGTGGCATTTAACTGGTGCAGAAGAAAGGCTGTCCTTTGAATAAGCAGTGCCGGGAAAATTGGGTAGCAACATGCAGAAGAAGGAAACTGCATTCCCGTCTCCCTACATGTACAAAAATTAACTCAAGGTTGATTGAAGACTTAAATGTAAGGCCAGACACCACAAAAAAAAAAAAAAATTCTAGAAGAAAACATTGGAAAAACTCTTCTGAACATTGGCCCAGGCAACAAACTTATGACTAAAACCTCCAAATCAAATAAACCAGTAGCATAAAGAATAAATGGGACTTAATTAAGCTAACACGTTTCTACATTTCTGCACAGCAAAGGAAATAATCCACAGACTAAATAGACAACTTACGGAAGAAGAGAAAGTATTCCCAACCATACACCTGACAAAGAACTGATATCCAGAATCTACAAAGAACTCCAACAAAATCAGCAAGATAAAAACAAACAATCCCATTGAAAACATAAACATATTTTTTCAAAAGAAGACATACAAATAAATGGCCAAAACACATATGAAAAAATGTCCAACATCACAAATCATCATGGAAATGTGAATTAAAACCATAATGAGCTGCCACCTTACTCCTGTCATAATGTCCAATATTAAAAAGTGAAAAAAACAATAGATATTGGTGCAGATGTGGGAAAAGGGAATGCTTGAACACTGTTGAAATATAAGCTAGTACAACCTCTATGGACACAGGATGGAGATTCCTTGAAGAACTAAAAGCAGACCTACCATTTTATCTAGCAATTTAACTAGTAGGTATTTACACAAAGGAAACTAAGTCATTATATCAAAACACATCTGCACCCAAATGTTTACTGTAGCACGGTTCACAACTGCAAAGGTAAGAATCAACCTAAGTGCCCACCAACTGATGAGTGAATAAACAAAATGTGGGGTGTAATGTATGTGTGTAAATATGTATGTAAAAATGTGGATGTGTAAATATCTATATCTATATCTATATCCTAAACTATGGAGTACTACTCATCCATTAAAAGGAATGAAATAATGTCTTTTGCAGCAACTGGGATGGACCTGGAAACCATTATCCTAAGTGTTCTCATTTATAAGTAGGAGCTAAACAATTAGTACAGATATCATAAAGTGATGTAATTGGAAACTAAGAAGAAGGAAGGGTGGGAAGGGGAGGAGGGATTAATAAAAAATTACCTGGCTTGCCGCCTGTGGCTCAAGTGGCTAAGGCACCAGCCACATACACCTAAGGTGGCTGGTTTGAATCCAGCCTGGCCCGCCAAACAACAATGATGGCTGCAACCAAAAAATTGCCAGGCCTTGTGGCAGGTGCCTGTGGTCCCAGCTACTTGGGAGGTGGAGGCAGGAGACTCGCTTGAGCCCAGGAGTTGGAGGTTGCTGTGAGCTGTGATGCCATAGCACTCTACCCAGAGGGACAGCTTGAGGCTCTGTCTCAAAAAAAAAAGAAAAAAAAATTACCTAGAGGCATAATGTATACTATTCCGGTGATAGGTGCACTAAACACCCTGACTCCAGCATTATACCAGGTCTAACAATTAAGCTGCCATGCACTTCTGTTTCCAGCACTGTACAAACAGCTCAGTAAGGTGTATGACCTTGGTTTATCAGTGTCTCACTGTTGTGTTTCTGTTTAAATGTGTCAGTGTCTTGCTGAGAGGCCTTCGGTGTGTGATTTTGTGTGCTGTCATGTGAATGTCAGAGCTTGAATTAGAGCAATGAACAAATATTAAATTTTTTGTTAAACTCGGGAAGAATGGAAGTGAAATCAGGAAAATGTTGGTCCAAGTTTATGGGGTTAATGCCATGAAGAAAATGGCAGCATACAAATGGATTACATGTTTTTCTGAGGGGAGAAACAGGCAAATTTTAACTGAAAATCTTGGCCAACCGTTCATGGCTCTTGCACCACGACAATGCACCAGCTCACACGACACAATCTGCGAGGGAGTGTTTATCCAGTAAACACATAACTGTATTAAACACCCTCCTTACTCAACTGATCTGGTCCCAGTGACTTTTTTCTTTACCCAAATGTAAAGGAAATATTAAAAGGAAGACATTTTGATGACATTCAGCACATCATGGGTAATATGACAACAGCTCAGTGGCATTCCAGAAAGACTTCCAAAATCGCTTTGAGAGGTGGACTAGGGCTGGGGTCAGAGCATGGCTTTCCAAGGTGAGAATCAGCAGAAGGTGTGCAGCACTTTGTCTAGGGTGAGTTGCTGAACTTAATTGTCACACTTGCTTATAATTCATCCATGTAACAAAAAATCTATGTACCCCTTCAACACATTGAAATAAAAAAAAGAGTGACAAATTAGGACATCTAATGGCATAGCTAAGCAGCAAAGTGTTCAGATTGTTGTGTGGCTATTTTTAATTGTTTATAGTAAGACGCTAGAGGAGAGAAATTATTTAAAGACATAATTTATAATTAAAAAGAAATTAAAGCAGAAAGATTTAGAAAATTTGCAACTGACCATGTAAAAAACAAAAAAAATGTGTAAGGGCACAGCCAAACACTCCTAAACCCAAAGATTAGCAAGGACAGAAGAAGGACTGAGGTTATTCATCAGGACCAGAAAGAAAGACTCTGAAGGCATTTCAGAGATCTGTGAGGCTGCCCTGCCCATCATCAGACCTCTAGGAGGGCAGGGTACTTGTGGGGGATGGAGCTCACTGCCCACGGCCACCTGGGTCCCTGCTCCCTGCATTCCAGTGCAGCATTCCTTGGCATGTCAGCTGTGGCTCAACCTCACCCCACCTCTGGAAGGTGCATGTGACAAATCCTGGTGGATCCAAGTGGTGAACTCTGCAGACATGCAGACAGCAAGAGCTGTGGGGCCCCGGCTTCCTCCACCTAGATTCCCAAGGGTGTTGGTGACAGCATGGGAGTCCAGGCAGAGATTGTCATGGGGCAAAGCTACCTCAGAAAGCCCCTTCCAGGGCCATGCCAAGTGAAAGTTCTGATCTGGAGCTGTCACAGACAGTTCTCACTAAGGCAACTGCCTAGTGGTGTCACAGGAGTGGAACTGTCACTAAGACCCCAGATCAACAGGGCTGCTAGCCTAGGAGAGCTGCAGGCAAAAGACTCCAGCCAGGAGAGGTCTGGGGGACAAGTAGCAAAGCCAAGGCTGCCCGAGGTCATGGATGTGGGCCCCAGCATCAAAGGAGACTGTTCCGGAGCTTTAAAGCTTCGTGCTGTTTCACTGTTGGATTTTGAACTGCCTGTTCCTCCGTTCTTCTTGCCCATTTCTCCCTTTTGGAAGGGAGTGTCAATCCCATGCCTGTGGGAATGTCAATCCCATGTCTTATTTTAGAAGCAGATAGTTTGTTATGATGTCACAGGCTCACTGCAGGAGAAAACCTTCCCTCAAGGTGACTTATGCCTTACGTCTCAGTCATATCTGATTTTGATGAGACTCTAGACTTTGATGCTGGAATGAGTTAAGACTCAGGGGGATACTGGGATGGAATGAATATATTTTATATGTAAGAGGCTGTGAATGTTGGGCACCAAGGATGGCATACTATGGTTTTAATGTGTCTCCTCCAAAACTCAGGGCTGAAACTGAACCCCCAACGCAGCAGTGTTGGGAGGTGGGGCTAGTGGGAGGTATTTTAGTCTGATTACGTTATTCATTTGAAATACAGTGGATTCATTTGTCTATGCTTGTATTCAATTTTAGAGACTTTCCCCCTACCTTTGTCAATTTATTTTTTTAAATATGTAGAACATGAGCATGTTTCCAAGAGTCAAACTATGCAAAACCATACACACGAAGAAGTGTTCCTTTCTCCTCAGTCTCATCCACGGCTCTTCCTCTGCCCCAATAGGCAGCCACTTTTATTTAGCTTCTGTTATTTTTGCAAAATTAATTTTAAAAAATGAATGAAATATATTTTCTTATTTCCTTTTATTTCTGACAAAAGAAGGTAGCATGCTATCGAAGCTCTTTTGTGCTCAAGAAAGCCCAGGCATTCGTCTTCAGTGAGCGGTGTTCTTCTTCTTAACCCGTAGCTGTGTGATGCTACATTATACATCTGTATCATAGATTCTTCAGCTGTTTCCTAAGTTTGTGCATTTAGGGGGGGATTTAATATTTTGAAATTGCAAATTTTATCTTTAAAATAATTTTCAGTTATGTGGAGAAATACACCCAGTAATGATAATTCAAAAAAATTAAATTATATATTTAATAAGATCTCCAAATACATACATAGAAAACATATTAAAAGGAAATGTACCAAAATATTATGAATACTTATGTCTGGTTAAAAGTGTTAAGGGGAAATTTAAAACGTTTTCTTCGACTTATGTTTCATATTTTCTATAATGAAGATGTATTACTTTATAATCAGAAGAAAACAGTGTATATAAGACTTGGCTCTACTTTTATTTTTTTGTAGTCCAAAAAAGAGACCTAAAGGATGCAAATTTAGTTGAATTAAAAAAAAAAAAACCCAGGATCAGTGCGTGCTTCTCTCTCTTCTCTTTGAGCATCCTCGTGGTTTCTCTCTCCCGTCTTCACACTCCCCACGCCTTACACAGCAATAAAATACATGCAGAAAATGAGCAGGCCTTCCGCAGCATATTATTTTATTACTGCAAAAGGTACTTGGGGTTAATTCTCTCATAAAACACCACCACAGGTTATGGCAAGAACTGGAAGAGACCACAATGCTAATGCACAGTGTAAAGTCCTCTGGGGGACGAATCCTCCTTCCCCTCAGCCGACAGTCTGGAAACACGCAACAGGCTCCCTATTACCAGGCTTTCTCTGTGTTATCCTACAGGGTGTTAAATCCCAGGCTGCTTCATTTTAGCAGCTCAGTGGTCAGAGGAGAGTTATTGCTTCCTTTATTTTATGGCCCTAGTGAGTCCTCAGTATATGCAGCTGAAAAATCAATATCAGATGGCTCAGCAGGAGACAGGCCTAAGGGTTCCGTGTTCCCAGTCTCCCCAAGAGGAAAGCTGCGGGTGCGGTGGGTACTCAAGATCATCACATCCAGGGTTATTAATGCTGGACATTTGTTCAGAGTTCCCAGTGTGCCGATGCCTGTTTCACATGCATTATCTCATGCAATCACCACCACAGTCCTGCAAGGCAGGCACGATTATTATGTCGCATATATGATATTGTCATGTATGCGATTATTATGTCGCATATATGATATTGTCGCGTATGCGATTATTATGTCACATATATGATATTGTCGCATATGCGATTATTATGTCGCATATATGATTCACGTTGCAGGTGGAGGATAAGTAACTTGCCCTAAATCAGACAGCATGGAGGTGGCAGAAGCAGAACCTTTGCCCTAAATCAGACAGCATGGAGGTGGCAGAACCCATACCTTTGACACCAGTGCCTGAAAGTCTGTTCTGATGCCACTGGGTAAAGTATCAGTACTGAGAAACAATAGCCTAACACATCTCAATGTGTCATTAAATCTAGGGTACATCCAGATGAGAAGAGGTCTCCTCTGAGAATGTTATCTAGTAGCCTTTCTTTGAAATTCTACCAAAAAGTGGTTTGAATATTATATATCATTTCTTCCAAGGAGAATGGCACATGAGTAATAGCTTTCTAGATGCAAAGGAGAGCAATTACTTCATCAGATACAATAGATGCCTTAGGGCATCAAGACTTATTTCTTTTCTTTCCCTCTCTCATTCTCTCTCTACCTCTCTCTCTCTCCCTTTTTGAGTAATCCACTGCAATTACCCACTGAATTCCCCCAGTTCCATTAACCATAGCTACAGGAGGTCTTTTACTCACTTTATACTGATAATAAAAAGATAAATGCTACATTGCAAGTTGTTACTTCACTATCAATCCCAGCAACCACTCATAACACAACAGACTACAAATAATAAGGAGATGCTTCCGGCAATCACTGTAACCCTTCATTACTAAGGGACAGGCGAACCTTGAGCTAGGAGGACCAAAAGGGAAGTCCCTGCCCTTGCTCTTTCTTGATGCTCTTGTTTGTTTTCTCATTGGTCTTGCTTGGTGATTCCCTTTGGAACTCCCCTCTCCCTGTAGAAGTGGGATTTACATGTTACTACTTACATTAATACAATTTCTTAGAGTGCAAACTTTAATTATAAAATTGCTATCAAATCAATTTATATCTCTAACCAGTGTTGCTTCTAATGTAGTCGCCATTAGATGATAGGAGTCTGAGTAGTGCATGGGGATAGTAGCACAGATTCTGTAAACACCGAATAGCCAGAACTCCTTCCTCTCTCTTTCTTCTTTACTGTCCCATCTCTCAGTCTAGCCTTAAAGAAAGGAGATTAATGTTCAGTTTCAATGGTAGCTGAAAAAGTCCTTCCCTTTGATACAGATATCCCCACAGCTTAATGAGCGTCATTGTTCTTGGCTAGATGTGACAATTCGGTTGCTTCCTGGTTTTCATTTAAGAAAACCAGCATAGTGAGCTGTCAGTGATTGTTGAATGTTCCATAAAATAGCCTCATGCTCAGTAGTTCAATACCAGACAATGTCTTTTTACAGCAGATATGAAATTTTTGGTAATTTTTTGTGTGTGTGGAAAATTTAAAAGTTAGCTGCCACTATCCCTGGGAAGGTAAAACTTGGCAAAAAACACAGTTCCACCAGGAACAGCAGAAATTCACTGCCTTTGAGATTAGGATGTGTGAACTGTTTGAATCCTCACCCAAGGACTCACATATCTCTCCCCAGTTTTCTCCTTCTTGGGATGGTGTCTGGTTGCAAGGGACTTTTGCATATCCTAATGGCATTGGACCCATAGGTCTAGGCTACATGTGAGCATTTGTTTTAAAATATTCCTGGGATTCGTTTTAATCAGTATGGCAAGACATGCAGATGTGGAAACGGCTGTAATGAAGGAGGAAGCTCATCCCCATAGGTCCACAGAAATGCCACATGGGCTACAGGAAGCACGGGGTCAGTCAGGGGGCAGAAGGAGCAAGGAATGAATGAGGAAGGCCCTCGCTGCGGTTTCCGTGGGAAGGGACCAGGCTGGGTAAGCACGGTAGACGAGTTTAAGGTTGGCTAGTCTGAATAATTCTGTCAGGCTTTGGGGCATTGGGAAGGCCCCTTGTTGTCTGACAGCTGGCCCTGGAAGGACTAGAGAAGGTGACAGCAGCTTGGCCAATAGAGGAGGTGGTTTGAGGGTACAGACTCTGGATTGGTTGATGTGCAGTTGAAGAGTATATTCTGGCTTGGCGCCTGTGGCTCAAGCGGCTAAGGTGCCTGCCACATACACCTAAGGTGGCAGGTTGGAATCCAGCCCGGGGCTGCCAAATAACAATGACGGCTGCAGCCAAAAAATAGCCGGGCGTTGTGGCGGGCGCCTGTGGTCCCAGCTACTTGGGAGGCTGAGGCAGGAAACTCGCTTGAGCCCAGGAGTTGCAGGTTACTATGAGCTGTGATGCCACGGCACTCTACCGAGGGCAACAGCTTGAGGCTCTGTCTCAAAAAATAAAAAAAAAAGAAAAAAGTATATTCTTAGGCAAGCTTTTGCCATCTCTAAGAATTAGCTAATCCTGCAATGGAGGGAGTCTCCCCAGTTGGGTAAGTTCCCAAACGTCAAAGTGTCATAACATATAGGAAATAAAACATGATTAATCACTGTAGTTGAACTGTCTTCTCCCTTTTGGCTCCAACATTGTCCCTGGTCCTTACTACTTCCCTTCTTGAAATGTCTGGAATTCATGGCCCCTTGGATTGACACAAGCAAGGAGGTCACTTCAGTAGAGCTCAACTTTTTTTCTGGCTGATTAGGCTGAATTTCTGTTTCCCTTTGTACTAATGATCATTACACTTTTTTATTTAGTCTCACTCCGTCGCCCTGGGTAGAGTGCACTGGCATCAGCCTAGTTCACAGCAACCTCAAACTCTTGGGCTCAAGCAATTTTTTTTTTTTTATTGAATGTTAACTATGTACATTGATACTCTTCTGGGGTACAGTGTGGGGTTTTCACATGCATTCTGAAATACTTCCATCAAACTGGTCAACACACCCTTCATGTCATTTTCTCAGTTATTGCTTTAAAATGTTCACATTCTACTCTTAGAAAGATTCACCTGTACCCCTATAAGACAAACCTCAAAAG
>CAUYTI010126006.1:0-13629 GCA_963575145.1 Galago senegalensis
TTTCAGTTCCTGAAGAATTCCCTCCATTGTTTCAAACTGTTGCCTTTTTTAACTTGTAAAATATTTTATGCTTTGCACAAATGTTATTCAATTTGACCTTCACAGTTTGGGATTATTATTCACAGTTCACAGATTTGTAAATCAGGACACCTGTGTCTGCAAGCGAAGTAATCTAACTCAAACTGGTTAAAGCTAAAGAACAACCAAAAAGGAATTATTGGTTCATGTAGTGAGAACACATCTAGGTCACGTGGCTTCCGTCATGGTCCGATGCTGTAAAAAAATCCCCACTCCTTCCTTTCAAGTCTATTTCCCTGGCATGGTTTTTATTCATAGGTGGGGTCTTTTTATTTTCTTTGAGGGATTTTCTTTTTTTTTTTTTTTTTTTTTGAGACAGAGCCTCAAGCTGTCCCCATGGGTAGAGTGCTATGGCATCACAGCTCACAGCAACCTCCAACTCCTGGGCTCAAGCGAGTCTCCTGCCTCAGCCTCCCAAGTAGCTGGGACCACAGGCGCCCGCCACAACGCCCGGCTATTTTTTGGTTGCTGCCAGTCATTGTTGTTTGGCGAGTCCAGGCTGGGGATTTGAACCCACCACCTTAGGTGTACGTGGCTGGCGCCTTAGCCAGTTGAGCTATAGGCGCCGAGCCAGTAGTGTCTTTTTCTAGATATAAGATTAAGATTGTGTGGTCTGCAAACAGGGAGAGTTTGACTTCCTCCTTTCCAATTTGGATGTCCTTTATTTCTCTCTTGCCTAATTGCTCTGGCTAGGAGTTTTCAAGTCTCTTAAATCAGAATTTTCTTTCTTTCCTTTTTTTTTTTTTGAGACAGAGCCTCAAGCTGTCCCCCTGGGTAGAGTGCCATGGCATCGCAGCTCACAGCAACCTCCAACTCCTGGGCTCAAGCGAGTCTACTGCCTTAGCCTCCCAAGTAGCTGGGACCACAGGTTCCCACCACAACACCTGGCTATTTTTTAGTTGCAGCTGTCATTGTTGTTTGGCGGGCCCGGGTTGGATTCAAACCCACCACCTTAGGTGTATGTGGCTGGCACCCTAGCCTCTTGAGCCACAAGCGCCGAGCCTCTTTCCTTTTTTTTTTGAAACAGAGTCTCACTGTGTTCCCCTTGGTAAAGTGCCATGGGGTCACAGCTCATAGCAATCTCAAGGGTTTAAGCAATTTTCTTGCCTCAGACTCCCAAGTAGCTGGGACTTACAGGCACTACCACAATGCCTGGCTATTTTGTTGTTGTACTTATTGTTTAGCAGGCCTGGGCTGGGTTCGAACCTGCCAGCTCTGGTATATGTGGCTGGCACCCTAACCATTGAGCTATAGGTTCCTAGCCCAGATTTTTCTTGTCTTTTTTTCTTTTTTTTGAGACAGAGCCTCAAGCTGTCCCCCTGGGTAGAGGGCCCGTGGCCTCGCAGCTCACAGCAACCTCCAACTCCTGGGCTCGTGAGTCTCCTACCTCTGCCTCCCAAGTAGCTGGAACCGCAGGCACCTGCCACAACACCTGGCTATTTTGGGGGTGGGGGGTGGGGGTTGCAGCCGTCATTGTTGTTTGGCACGCCCGGGCTGGATTCGAACCGGACTCAAACCCACCACTTTAGGTATATGTGGCTGGTGCCTTAGCCACTTGAGCCACAGGTGCTGAGCCCAGATTTTTCTTTTTTATAAATTGCTGTTTAAAAAAGGGAAGGAACAGTAGTTGTTTCCCATAAATGAGATACATATTCTCTCCTTAAAAATAACATATAACTGATTTTATAAACATAATCATGGCTTCAAAAAATAATTAACAATAGGATTTGAACTTTTAGATATATAAAACTATGTCTAGATTTTCAAAAATTTGATTTCCACGTAGCTTTTCAAGGATAGATTTTGTTGTTTTTTCAAGGATAGATTTTTATTGTTGGTTTTGTTCTCATGATGATGTTTCTATGACAGATTATTTGTGCTGGACATGGTGGCACGTGCCTGTAGTCCTAGCTACTCGGGAGGCTGAGATAGGAGGATCACTTGAGTCTAGAGGTTCTAGGCTGTAGTGCAGTATGCCAATTGGGTGTCTGCACTAAGTTTAGCATCAATATGGTGACCTCCTGGGTGGCGCCTGTGGCTTAGTGAGTGGGGCGCTGGCCCCATATACTAAGGGGGTGGATTTGAACCCAGCTCTGGCCAAATAGCAACAAAAAATAACCGGGCATTGGGCAGTACCTGTGGCTCAAGGAGTATGGTGCTGGCCACATATACTGGAGGTGGTGGGTTCAAACCTGGCCCAGCCAAAAAAAACCCCCAAAAAACGGCCAAAAAAAATAAAAAGATAATAACCTGGAATTGTGGCAGGCTCCTATAGTCCCAGCTACTCGGGAGGCTGAGGCAAGAGAATCACTTAAGCCCAAGAATTGGAGGTTGCTGTGTGCTGTAACGCCATTGCACTCTACTGAGGGTGACAAAATGACTCTGTCTCTAAAAAATAAAATTAAATTAAAAAAATATATATGGTGACCTCCTTTGAGTGGGGGGCTGGGGGTATGCACCAGCTTGCCTAAGGAGGGGTGAACCGGCCCAGGTTGGAACCAGAGCAGTTCAAAACTCCTGTGCTGATCAGTAGTGGGATTGCTCTTGTGAATAGCCACTGCACTCTAGCCTGGGCAATATGGCACGACCCTGTCTCTAAAAAAGAAAAGAAAAAAAGAAAAGAAATGATAGATTATTTGTATAGCTTTCTCCTGTATAATTTTGGAGGGGCAATGTGGGATAGTGCAGTGGTCTTCAAACTTTAGTAGGCCCAAGAATTACTTAGGAGTTTAATAGCTCTTTAGACATCATGACGCTCTCTAGTTAATTCTGGTAGAACAAGTCCAGAGACAATACTTGAAGAAACACTGGCTTTGGGATTTAACACAGGTAAAAATACCTTCTTAGAAAGTTAGCAGTGGTGCTTTAATTTTTGTACAGTTCTTGGAATAGTACCGAGGACATAGTAAATGTACAAAAATGTACAAAATATTTCATTCATACATGATGTCTTGAGTGACAACTAAGAAACAAGAACATTCATACTTTTCATGAAACAAATTTTACTGAACTCCAACAGTATACTAGGAATTTGTGGATATAAAGGGAAAATGGACACATATTTCTCACTCATTTATTTTTTATTTGAATGAGGATTACCGGTCAATAAAATGGCCTGAGCATTATTTCTCAGTTTTATTGTTGCTCTAAGGCTATACTCTCCAGTACAATAGCCACTAGATACTTTCAGCTCGTTAAGTCAATTAAAATTGAATAAAAGGTCAGTGGGTGCAGTGGTTCCTGACTGTAATCCTAGCACTCTGGGAGGCTAAGGTGGGCAGACTGCTTGAGCTCAGGAGTTTAAAACCAGCCTGAGCAAGAGTGCAACCCCTGTCTACTAAAAATAAAAGAATTAGCTGGGCATTATAGTGGGCACTTGTATTCCTAGCTACTTCTTATTGCTTGAGTTCAAGAGTTTGAGGTTGCTGTGAGCTATGATGACACTACTGTACTCAATCCCAGGGTGACAGACTGAGACTCCCACTCAAAACAAAATTAAACTGAATAACATAAAAAATACAGTTCCTAAGTGGCCCTAGCCAATTTCAGGTGCTCAGTGGCCATGCGTGGCTAACGGACAGTGCTGACATAGATTGTTTCTATCATTGTACAAAGTTCTATCAGACAATGTTGTTTTAGAGTCTATAACTACAGAGTAGTGATTTTCCAATTGCATTGATCTGTAAACTGATTTTGAAGTAAGTATTAGCAGTGGCCTGAGACTGTCATTTCAACTGCTTAAAGTGCATTTAATACCCTTTCACTTTGTCTGGGCCCAAGACTGGTATTGATTTACCTTAGAAGTTTCATTACACTGCAAGTGAGATCTAAGTACTGATAACTTGGCATTTTTGTCAAACCTCTGAGCAATATACTTATGTCATCTTACTGCATGACTCATAGTTTTTATCGTGTGTATGTATGTATGTGTGTGTATGTCTGGGGGTTGGGGGAGAGAGAATGAATTCGCCTCAGCATTGCAGTTCCTTTAAATTCATGTCTAATGAAATTTGGGGGGTAAAGAGGCAAAGAAGAGTTCCAGTTGTATTTGTACTAGACATTTGTAGCATTTACATGAAATAATTTATTTATAGAAGCCCAAATTGGCCATGTATGGTGGCTCACACCTGTAATCAGTTTAAGAGACTAAGGCAGGAAGATCGCTTGAGGCCAGGAGTTTAGACCAGCCTAGGCAACATAACAAGACCCTGTCTCTATAAGAAATAAAAAAAAATGAGAAAAAATTTTAAAAAATTGAAGAATATTATAGTAATTTACTAAAGCGTAATATTTTTCAGTATTTTTTTTTGTTGTTTTTGTTAAATCTGTGTGTAAAACTCTGTAGCACCCACTATATTCAATGTCCAGGGCATGGAATGCTTCTTTTGTGTGCTGAATTCCAGAAATGATATATAAATGTAATTGACTTTTTGCCTTTATTTCCTAAAATGAGTCACTAGATAAAGATAACTCTTAACCTTTTTTTTTTTTTTTTTTACTTTCAGTTCTTGCTATTGTTCCTTTCTGAGCAGAGAGGCAATAGCAGACCACTATCATTGGTCCAAGTCATGGATTGGTATAAGGGAAGTCATGGAAATCCTTTTGTACATTACTATCTTCTTCAGTGACCTCCTGTCTTTCAGGTCACTTACTTCAGCCTCTGGTACTACAATAAGCAAAATCAGCGCCGGTGGGTAGATTTGGAAAAACCTCTGAAGAAGCAGCTGGACAAATATGCATTGGAACCTACCGTCTATTTTGGGGTGGTGTTTTATGTTCCTTCGGTTTCACAGCTGCAGCAGGAGATTACCAGGTGAGAAATTACATGCTATTTGTTTTTAGGAAATAATCTAGTGAGATTAAAATAGAGAAACTAAGGTTGAAGTCATGAGATAAAAGCCTAAAACTTTGCCCTCCAGCCCTACGTTTTTAGTTATCTTCTTATAGGGAGGTGCTGGTATGTGACATGTTGGAGTATTTTACTGCACGTTGGATGAGTTATGGGTGCGTTAGGCCCAAAGGAATCATTACGGGGAAAATGATGTTTTTACCCTGGCTGTGAACTCTTGTAGTGATATCACCTGTACTGTTTTTATTGTTGTGTTTCTGATCCTTTGTAACAAGGAAATGAGAGATTAAAAAAAAATCACAGTATTTGTTTATTCCTCGAGGAAATGTGCCAAAAGTTTCCAGTATCTGCATTTTGTGCACAGGTGGGAGAGAAAATTTGTTGGGGAGGGAAGATAGAGAAGGAGGGGAGGGAAGTGTTTTAAGAACAGAAAATTTTGGCTAATAAGTATCCTTAACAGAGATAAAACCAGAAAGGGAAGATGATATTAAGGAGCAGGATAGAGGAACTAAATTAAATGTCCTTCTCCCTCCCTTGTCCCGAAGACAAACAAAACAAAAACAACTGCAAAAAAATCAGATTCTCGAGTCTGCCTTTCAAAGTTCCCTGAAATTCATCATTACCTTATTTATTTATTTATTTTTAATAGAGACAGTCTCACTTTATCGCCCTTGGTACAGTGCCATGGCATCACACAGCTCACAGCAACCTCCAACTTCTGGGCTTAGGCGATTCTCTTGCCTCCTAGGCGTCCGTCACAACACCTGGCTATTTTTTTGTTGCAGTTTGGCCGGGGCCAAGTTTGAACCTGCCATCCTGTTTAATTTTATCCTGTTTAATTTTTTTTTTTTGAGTGGGAGTCTCAGTCTCAACTGCTAAAGTGCATTAATACCCCTTTACCTTGTCTGGGCCCTTGACAAGTATTGATTTACCCTTGGTATATGAGGTCCGTGCCCTACCCACTGAACCACAGGCGCCGCCCATTACCTTATCTTTTAAATCCTATTTAACACTACTTTTGAGCAAGCTAGACTATTTCCAGGGCCCTGGACATGCCACATACATTTTCATCTTTGTGTCCTAGATCTTTCCCATGTATTTATGTACTGAAATCTCCTTCATCTTATGAGTTGAAGTTCAGAAGCATCCATGGCTTTTGGGCCGGAATGAGTTTGCCTTATCCAGACTGTCCTAGATTTTGCTTGTACTTGTGTTAAGATGGCCTTTGTCATAGCCTCTCATTACAGTTGTGTACATACCTTAATTTTTCCTAGATTTTATTTTATTTATTTACTTTTTTTGTTGTTGCAGTTTTGTCCAGGGTCGGGTTTGAACCAACCACCTCCAGCATATAGGGCCAGCACCCTACTCCTTGAGCCACAGGCGCCACCTTTTTTTGTAGAAATAGAGTCTCACTTTATCGCCCTTGGTAGAGTGCTATGGCATCATAGCTCACAGCAACCTCTAACTCCTGGGCTTAGGCAATTCTCTTGCCTCAGCCTCCCAAGTAGCTGGGACTATAGGAGCCCACCACAATGCCAGGCTATTTTTTTGTTTCAGTTTGGCCAGTACCAGGTTTGAACCTGCCACCCTTGGTATATGGGGTCAGTGCCCTTCCCACTGAGTCACAGGTGCCTCCCTTTTTAATTTTTTTTAAAGAGACTGAGTCTCTGCTTGGCGCCTGTGGCTCAAGTGTCTAAGGCACCAGCCACATACACCTGAGCTGGCAGGTTCGAATCCAGCCCAGGCCACCAAACAACTATGGCTGCAACCAAAAAATAGCCGGATGCTGTGGCAGGTGCCTGTGGTCCCAGCGACTTGGGAGGCGAAGGCAGGAGACTCGCTTGAGCCCAGGAGTAGGAGGTTGCTGTGAGCTTTGATGCCATGGCACTCTACCCAGGGCAACAGCTTGAGGCTCTGTCTCCAAAAAAAAAAAAAAAAAAAGAGAGAGACAGAGTCTCACTTTATTGCCCTCAAAAAAATGCCTGGCTATTTTTTTGTTGTTGTTGCAGTTTGGCTAGGGCAGGGTTTGAACCCACCACCCTCAGTATATGGGGCCAGCGCCCCACCCACTGAGCCACAGGTGCTGCCCTTTTTCCTAGATTTTAAATCCTTGTTTTCTTTAGCTTTACTTTCGTTATGCTATCTAACATAATGCCCTGCAGATAGTAACCACCTGGTACTGCCCCATGTTTGTGGAATGCTATTTGAGCCTGCTGGTTAATTATTAGAAAAGGTTGGGAAACCCATTAGCAAGGATCAGGTGGTAGAGATAAGCACAAATGGACTAAGTCTGAAATGTGAAGATTGAAGAGGGAAGTGGAAGCCAGAGGAAAAATACCTGATCCCCTTAATTCATTTAAATGTTTACTGAAGACACCATATTATCTAAGAACTGTGTTGTTCAGAATGGGAGGTGAATATGTAAGTGAATACATTTTAATCTTAACAGGAAGGAGTTCTTTGCTTATAGTCTGGGCCTGGCATTTCATATAAATGAATAATTATGTGTAGTGGTCCTGTGATAATAAATGCTTTTATTAAAGCTATGGATTCTTAGGGGCAGTACAGGGGTAACTTGAACAGGCAAGGTAAAGAAGCTGACTTTTTAAATTAACTTTAGAAGGAATTTTTTAGAGAAAATAGTTAAGGCAAAGCAAGGGTAATAATGAAAATGACTTATTGGTGGTGCCTGTGGCTCAGTGAGTAGGGGGCCGGCCCCATATACCAAAGGTGGCAGGTTTGAACCTGGCCCTGGCCAAACTGCAACAAAAAAAATAGCTGGGTATTGTGGCAGGCGCCTGTAGTCCCAGCTACTCGGGAGGGTGAGGCAAGAGAATCGCCTAACCCTAAGAGCTGGAGGTTGCTGTGAGCTGTGATGTCACAGCACTCTACCAAGGGTGACAAAGTGAGTCTCAGTGAGACTCTTTTTAAAAGAAAAAAAAAAAGAAAGAAAATGACTATATTTTCAAGGAGTTTCAGATATTACTTAGAGAAGAGAGAGGAAGTTTTAAAAAAAGGCATTGGTAGTAAAGTCATGGGACAATGAAGAAGACATTTTTGAATTTTGATGGAAGGGAATGATCAAATTTGCATTTTCTGAAGATCACCTATCATGAGAAGTTCTTAGAGGTGGCAAGACTGTAGACAGGAGACCAGTAAGGAATGTCTGTGCTGTAAGCTAGGCATTAGTTCAGAATGTAGACCTGAACAAAGGCATTGGCCAGGTTGAGAGAGAATGGGCTCAGGATATTCAATCAGTGGGATTGCTCATTGGTTAAGTATCGGACAGAGAAGTTGTATCAGAAAGGATTAAGTGCCACTGTACATAACAATAAACTTTAAATATTGTTGACTTATGTAAGCAAAGGCAAGAGGTCAGTCATTCAGAGCTTGTATAACAGCTCCACAAATTCTCCAAGGACCCTTGTTACATCATCCCCAGTGTGTTTTTCCCTTTACTAGGTCACCTCAGACTCCAAGGTGTCTGGAGATGTTCTAGCTATCACATCCATAGCATCCAAAAGCAGATCTGTGGTTTCCTAGGAAGCGGGAGGGAGTAGGATTATGTATGAGGATACAAGGATTTACATGTGATTGGTATGTTCTTTATCCTGTGGTGATGGTTTCATGGATATATTCGTGTGTCAAAATTATATGCTTTAAATTTGAAGTAATTATACCAATTATATCCTCTAGTATATAACTGTTGTTATAAACCCACTCAAAGATATTTTAAGAAAATAACAATCTGAATAACATATCTAAGGTAAGCGAAGACTTATCTATCAAAAAGAATGTGTCCACAAAGCAGCAGAAAATTGCTGTCTAATATTACAAAATGACCTCAAGCAAATTAAGAAAATAACATGTAATCAGGCACAGTGGCTCATGCCTGTAATCCCAGCACTCTGGGAGGCTTAGCGGGTGGATGGCCTGAGCTCAGGAGTTCAAGACCAGCCTAAGCAAGAGCAAGACCCCGTCTCTACTAAAAATAAAAAAATTAGCCTGGTGTTGTGTCGACGCCTATAGTCTCGGCTACTATGGAGGCTGAGGCAAGAGGATTGCTTGAGCCCAAGAGTTTGTGGTTGCTGTGAGCTATGATGATACCATAGCACATTCTACCAGGGCAACAGAGTGAAACTCTGTCTCAAAAAAAAAAAGGAAAAAAGAAAAAAGAGAAAAAGAAAATAACATGTTATGAAAGAACCATTTAAATGTGAATTAGAAAAGCTTTGGAAAAAATTGGCTATGCAGAGGGTGGACATAAAAATAAAGTGCTGAGAAAAAGCTGGACTTGTCAGCTCATGCCTGTAATTCCAGCAGTTTGGGAGGCTGAGGTGGGTGGATTGCCTGAGCCCAGGAGTTTGAGACCAGCCTGAACCAGAGTGAGACCCCCATCTCTAAAAATAGCTGGGTGTTGTGCCAGATGTCTACAGATGTCCCAGCTACTCCAGAGCCTGAGGGAAGAGGATCACTAGAGCCCAAAAGTTTGTGGTTTCAGTGAGCTGTGATGCTGTAGCACTCTAATGAGGGCGACAAAGTAAGACTCTGTCTCAAAAAAAGAGAGGAGGCTGGGCATGGTGGTTCACACCTGTAATTCCAGCACTCTGGGAAGCTGAGGTGAGTGGATCTCTTGAGCTCACAGGTTGGAGACCAGCCTGAGCAATAGGGAGATCTGTCTCTAAAAACATAGCCAGGCTTTGTGGCAGACACCAGTAATTTCAGCTACTCAGGAGGCTGAGGCCAGAGGATCATTTGAGCCAAGAGTTTGAGGTTGCTGTGTGCTGTGATGCTTTGGTACTCTACTGGGGGCAAGAAAGTGAGACTCTGTCTCTAACAAAAAAAACAACAACAACAAAAAAAAAAAAACAAGGCTGACAAAAGAGTTAGAGATAAATTTTAACATGATAGAAATTATAATAGTATAGTATAAACATAGGAGACAAGAACAAAAAAAAAACATACATGTAATAGGATTTCCTAATAGCGAAAACCAAAACATTGCCAAGGACACATTCTAAAAACTATATAACAAATTCTGTATTCTAACTATGTAACATTCTAAAAACTTTCTTAAAAAAAAAGATGACTTGATGCTCTGTTTTGAAAAGGAATACTGTGTATCTGGACAAAAATGTGCTAAGTTACTTATGAAATTAAGAAAATAAGATTAGTATCAGATTTGGAGGAACACTTTATGCTAACAGTAACATTTGACATCCTCAAGGAAAGGAAACATGTAGTATGAAGCAATGATTATACAATATAGCCATCAAAAATAACCTTGGAACATGGCTTTGCATGGGCTGCTGTAACAAAATATCATAGACTGAGTGACTTAAACACACAGTTTGGAGGTCTGAGCATTCATTGGGTTTTGCTGAGGGCTTTTACTAGCTTGGAGACCTTCTCGCTGGGTTCTCACATGGCAGAGAGAGTGAAGACTTTGTGTCTGGAGTTTTTGCTTACAAAAAAGAGGACATTTTGAGTATCAGAATAATGTCTGCAAAGAATAAAACACGTCGAGTATATTTTTAAAATTATGAATTCATAATACTTAAAAAACTTAAAAACAACCTCATTGGCCACCTTTGAAATTTGCTAGAGTACCAATTTGTTTTTCTGAATGGCAGTAAATTTATCTTTTTTAGGGGGCAGTGTCTCATTCTGTCACGCTGTGTATAGTGTTGTGGCGTCAGCTCACAGCAACCTACTGGGCTTACCTGATCTTCTTGCTTCAGCCTCCCAAGTAGCTGGAACTACAGACACTCTGCAGGATGCCTGGCTGGTTTTTCTATTTTAGCAGAGATGGGGTCTTGCTCTTGTTCAGGCTGTTCTGGATTCCTGAGCTCAAGTAATTCACCTGCCTTGGCCTCCCAGAGTGCTAGGATTACAGGCGTGAGCCACTGCACCCTGCCTTATCTTTTTGTTGTAACTGTTAATAGGGATAATCAAATAAAAAGTTCTTTATAGGCTTGGTGCCTCTAGCTCAAGTGGCTAAGGTGCCTGCCACATATACCTGAGTTGGTGGGTTTGAATCCAGCCTGTGCCTCCCAAACAACAATGATGGCTGCAACCAAAAAATAGCTGGGCACCTATAGTCCTAGCTATTTGGGAGGCAGACACAGGAGAATCACTTGAGCCCAGGAGTTGGAGGTTGCTGAGAGCTGTGATGCCACAGCACTCTACCCAGGGTGACAGCTTGAAGCTCTGTCTCAAAAAATAGAAAAAAAAATAAATAAAAATAAACTCATTAAAAAAAAAAAAGTTGTTGGCTCAGCGCCTGTGGCTCAAGTGGCTAAGGTGCCACCCATGTATACCTGAGGTGGCGGGTTAGAATCCAGCCTGGGCCTGCCAAACAACGATGGCTGCAACCAAAAAATAGCCGGGTGGCAGGTTCGAATCCCCAGCCTGGACCCGCCAAACAACAATGACGGCTGCAACCGAAAAATGGCCAGGCGTTGTGGCAGGCACCTGTGGTCCTAGCTACTTGGGAGGCTAAGGCAGGAGACTCGCTTGAGCCCAGGAATTGGAGGTTGCTGTGAGCTGTGATGCTACAGTACTCTACCCAGTGGGATAGCTTGAGGCTCTGTCTCAAAAAAAAAAAAAAAAAGTTCTTTATAGAAAAGTCATACTAAATAAATGCAGGAGAAATTGTAGAATACCAAAAACACTATTTGAAATTCTCAATGGATGATGGTGCCTGTAGCTCAGTGGGTAGGGCACCAGCCATGTACACTGAGGTTGGCGGGTTTGAATCTAGCCTGGGCCAGCTAAACAATAATGACAACTGCAACAAAGAAATAGCCAGGCCCTGTGGCGGGTCCCTGTAATCCCAGCTGCTTGGGAGGCTGAGGCAAGAAGATCCCTTAAGCCCAAGAGTTTAAGGTTGCTGTGAGCTATGACACCATAACACTCTACCAAGGGTGACATAGTGAGACTGTCTCAAAAAAAAGAAAAAAGAAATTCCTAACGGAGTAATGTGGCTAGGTAACAGTCAAAACTACTAAAACCTTGGGTAAAAGGAACAGGCTGACGTCATCTGAATTCAGTGGACAATGTCAGTATCACTGTAAGTAGGATAACCAAATATTGTTTCTTGTGATGTGATATGTCAGGAAATCGCCAGCACCAGTGATACATTCATTATTCTTTTTTTTTTTGAGACAGAACCTCAAGCTGTCCCCCTGGGTAGAGTGCCATGGCATCACAGCTCACAGCAACCTCCAACTCCTGGGCTCAAGCAAGTCTCCTGCCTCTGCCTCCCAAGTAGCTGGGACCACAGGCGCCTGCCACAACGCCCAGCCATTTTTTGGTTGCAGCCGTCATTGTTGTTTGGCGGGTCCAGGCTGGGGATTCGAACCTGCCACCTTAGGTGTACGTGGCTGGTGCTTTAGCCAGTTGAGCTATAGGCGCCGAGCCACATTCATTATTATTATTATTTTTTTTTTTTTTTGAGACAGAGCCTCAAGCTATCCCCCTGGGTAGAGTGCCGTGGCATTACAGCTCACAGCAACCTCAAACTCCTGGGCTCAAGCGAGTCTCCTGCCTCCGCCTCCCAAGTAGCTGGGAACACAGGCTCTGCCACAACGCCCGGCTATTTTTTGGTTGCAGCCGTCATTGTTGTTTGGCGGGTCCGGGCTGGGGATTAGAACCCGCCACCTTAGGTGTATGTGGCTGGTGCCTTAGCCGGTTGAGCTATAGGCGCCGAGCCACATTCATTATTCTTAAAGAAACTGAACTTGTATCTAAGCAAGCCTCTAAGTCTGTACTGTTTGATAGGGTATTTATTAGCTACATGTAGCTATTTCTTGTTAAATTTAAATTAATTAAAATTAATACAATTAAAAATTTAGTTTCTCAGTTGCATTAGCCACAATGAAAGTACTTAATAGCCACATGTGACTAATGGCTACCATATTGGATAGTACTAATATAGATCATTTCTTTCACTGAAGAAAGTTCTAATAGATAGCCAGGCATTGTGGTGGGCACCTGAAGTTCCATCTACTTGGAAGGCTGAATCAAGAAAATCCCTTAAGCCCAAGAGTTCGAGGTTGTGGTGAGCTGTGAAGTCATGGCACTCTAGCAAGGGCGAATAGTGAGACTCTGTCTCAGAAAAAAAAAAAAAAAGATAAGTAACATGAAAATAAAGAAGAAACCTTTTTTTTTTTTTTTTTAGTAGCGAGATTTACAAATATCTATTGAGTATAATTTGAATGTAAACCTTCTTTGGACCCTTCAATCCTAATCTCTTCAGAAAAAACTGTAAAAATACATTTTTGAGGCCGTCATGAAACTCATACATAAACTGGGTAGTGTGAAGACATTGTTCATTTTGTTGGGTATGTTAAAATGTAGTTATGTCTTAAAAATAAAGTTTTCTCTAGGGATACCTACTGAAGTATGTACAGGTAATAAACTATGATATCTGGGGTTTGCTGCAGAGCACTTGGAGGGAGTTGATAAGAGCAGAATACCAGCTTGGCACCTGTGGCTCAAGCGGCTAAGGTGCTAGCCACATACACCTGAGCTGGCAGGTTTGAATCCAGCCTGGGCCCACCAAATAACAATGACGGCTGCAACCAAAAAATAGCCGAGTGTTGTGGTGGGCGCCTGTAGTCCCAGCTACTTGGGAGGTGGAGGCAGGAGACTCACTTGAGCCCAGGAGTTGGAGGTTGCTGTGAGCTGTGATGCCA
>CAUYTI010126009.1:0-10535 GCA_963575145.1 Galago senegalensis
AAAAAATAGCCGGGAGTTGTGGCAGGTGCCTGTGATCCCAGCTACTTGGGAGGCAGAGGCAGGAGACTCTCTTGAGCCCAGGAGTTGGAGGTTGCTGTGAGCTGTGATGCCATGGCACTCTACCCAGGGGGACAGCTTGAGGCTCTGTCTCAAAAAAAAAAAAAAAAAAAAGATAGTGAAGATGAGCCATAAATAAGTCAGGAAGGTTTACCAAACTGAAGGAAGAGTCTGAAATTCATGAGAGAGTCTCAAGCATGCCAGGAAGGTTCTCCAGTCATGAAGGTTTCTCAAGCACGTTAGAAAAGGTCTCGTGTATGCCAGGAAGTGTTTTGAAAACATTATGAAGAGTCTCAAATATGCCAGGAAGAATCTTGAATAGGAAAGGAAGTTTCTTAAAACCATCAGGAATGATTGCAAAGAGAAAAGAGGAGGCCAGGTGTGGTGGCTCACACCTGTAATCCTAGCACTCTGGGAGGTTGAGGCTCGGGGATTGCTTAAGCTCAGGAGTTCAAGACCAGCCTGAGCAAAAGTGAGACCCCGTCTCTACTAAAAGTAGAACAACTGAGGCAAGAGGATCGTTTGAGCCAGAGTTGGAGGTTGCTGTGAGCTATGACGCCATGGCATTCTACCCAAGGCGACAGCTTGAGACTCTGTCTCAAAGTCTCAAAAAAAAAAAAAAGAGAGAGAGAGAGAGAGAGCAACAAGAGGAGTCTCAACTATGTCATAATGGTCTCAGGAAATATCTCAAAAACATCAAGAAGTTTCTCGAAGGTTAGGTGTGGTGGCTCATAACCTGTAATCTTAGCACTCTTAGAGGCCAAGATGGTTGGATGACTTGAGCTCAGAAATTCAAGACCAGCCTGAGCAAGAGTGACAATCTGTCTCTAAACAAATAGCCAGACATTGTGGCAGGGACCTGTAGTTCCAGCAACTTGGGAGGGTGAGGCAAAGAGGATCTCTTGAGCCCAAGAGTTTTTGAGGTTGCTGTAAACTATGACACCATGGCCCTCTACCCAGGGTGACAGACTGAGACTTTGTATCAAAAAAGCTTTCTAAAATACATCGGAAACATGTCAGGAACAATCTCCCACCTGGGAAAAGTCTCAAACAAACTAGGAATGGTCTCAAAAATATTTGGAAGCATCTCTAACAAGCCAGGATGTGTCTCAAACAGAGAAGCACCCCAAATACTTCAGAAATGGTCACATACATGGCAGGAAGGGTCTTAAATATATCTAAAAGAGTCATGCCTGTTAGAAAAGTTTTCAAGCACATCAGAGGAGGTCCTCAGTATCACCAGGAAGCCTCAAATACCTTAGGAAGAGTCACAGACATGAATGGATGTGTCTGTTTCAAACATGACAGGAGCTATTTCTAAGACAGAGGAAGAGTCTGAAATACAGTACAAATCCTTTCAAACCAGAATGGAAGGATGTCAACGTAGTCAGGAAGAGCATTAAATTGGTCAGTAAGGGCTCGGCGCCTATAGCTCAGTGAGTAGGGTGCCAACCACATGCACTGAAGCTGGAGAGTTCGAGCCTGGCCCAGGCCTGCTAAAACAACAATGACAACTGCAACCAAAAAATAGCCGGATGTTGTGGTGGGCGCCTGTAGTCCCAGCTACTCGGGAGGCTGAGGCAAGAGAATTGCTTAAGCCCAAGAGTTTGAGGTAGCTGTGAGCTGTGATGCCATGATGCCATGGCACTCTATCGAAGGTGACATAATAAAAAACTATCTTTCAAAAAAAAAAAAAATATATATATATATAAAGATTTGTTAGTAAAGGTCAGTAATGGTCTTAAATACATCTGGAAGATTCTTTTTTTTTCTGGCTGGGGTCACATTTGAACCCGCCACCTCTAGTATATGGGGCCCACACTCTACTCCTTTGAGCCACAGGAGCCTCCTATCTGGAAGATTCTTAAACATTTTAGTAAATGGCTCAAACAAATTGGGAGGCGGGCAGTACCTGTGGCTCACAGGAGTAGGGCGATGGCCCCATATACCGGAGGTGGTGGGTTCAAACCCAACCCTGACCAAAAACTGCAAAAAAAAACAAAAAACCAAATTGGGAGGCATCTCAAACAAGTCAGTAAATATTCCTAATATGTCACAGAGTCTCAAAGAATTCATGAAGACTAAAACATATCTAAAAGTCTTAAATATGTCAGAAGTTCCTCAAATATTATAAGAAGGGTCCCAAACATGCTAGTGATACAGGACAAGTGGTGTCCCAGCCAACTTGTGGAGTTGGGGGGCACGGACCTGCTGCCTCCACCTTGGCGATGTTGGTTCAGTGGCAGCAAACAGCAGAACCAGCAGGCTGGAGGGTGGACAAGGGGTCCCCATTTCCTAGGCCTGGGAATAAAAAGGATTGTAGCCATTCATTTGCAACCCAGACATGGTGTTCCAGTCGTTTCAGACACGGTAAATCTAATTACCAAGCCCCCCTGGGACTATATATATATATATATATATATATCCCTAGACAAAGAGCCTACAGACAGAGAGGGAGAGAGAGCACTTTTCTCTCCTGACGAGTTTTCTCTCTCTGCCAGGAGCTCTGGCACTTCTGTATTCTTTTCTGTAAATAAATCCTGTCTTACCACTGATCTGTGGTCCGCGGATTCATTCTTCAAATCACCAAGACCAAGAACCTACTGAAGAGCAAAATTCTGGTATCACTAGGAGTCTTCGACATGTTAAGAAGTGTCTGAATCTTCTCAGGAATTATCTAGAAGAGAGACAAAAGATCTCTATTACCTCAGCAATCCTCTCAAACAAGTCCAGAAGAGTTTGAGGTAGTCAGCAAGAGCTTTAAATATTCCAGTAAGTGTCTCAAACAGAGAAAAGGGGACACAAATACCTCAGGATAGGTCTTAAACATGCCAGCAAAGAGCCCCAAACAAGTCAGTAGAGATACCTAATAGGCCAGTAAGAGTCTCAAACAAATCATGAAGGATATCAAACAGGTCAGGAGGTGATTTAAATACAACAGGAAGGTTGGCTTTCAAATATGTCAGAGAGACTCAAACATGATAGGAAATGTTGCAAACTTCTCAAAAATTTTTTTTTGAGACAGAGCCTCAAGCTGTCCCCCTGGGTAGAGTGCTGTGGCATCATAGCTCACAGCAACCTCCAACCCCTGGGCTCAAGCAAGTCTCCTGCCTCAGCCTCCCAAGTAGCTGGGACCACAGGCGCCTGCCACAATGCCCAGCTATTTTTTGGTTGCATCTGTCATTGTTTGGCGGGCCTGGCTAGATTCGAACCTGCCACCTTAGGTGTATGTGGCTGGCGCCTTAGCCGCTTGAGCCACAGGCACCAAGCCACTTCTCAAAATTTTTAGAAGAGCAACGAAGGTGCTCAAATACATCAGGAGCCATCTCATACAAGTCATAAAGGTTCTCATACACTTCAGGAAGAGTCTAAAATACGTCTTAAATAAGGCCAGGCACTGTGGCTCACGCCTATAATCTAAGCACTTGGGAGGCCGAGGCAGGTGGATTGCCTGAGCTCACAGGTTCAAGACAAGCCTGAGCCAGAGTGAGACCTCGTCTCTAAAAATAGTGAGGGGTTGTGATGGACACCTGTAGTCCCAGCTACTGGGGAAGCTGAGGCAAGAGGATCACTTGAAACCAAGAGTTTGAGGTTGCTGTGAGCTACAAAGCCATGGCACTCTACTCAAGGTGACCAAATAAGACTCTGTCTCAAAAAAAAAAAAAGTCTTAAATACATCAAGGAAGTTCTTGAATAAGTCAGAATGAGCATTAGACAGGAAGTGTCATGAAAGAAAACGTCTCAGACTTCTCAGGAACTGCCTAGAATATAGAGGAAGGTTCTCAAACAAATCAGGAAGGTTCTCAAAGTAGTAAGCATGAGATGTAAATAATTCCATAAGGTGTCTGAAGAAGATGCAAAGGTCTCAGATACACCTGAGAGCATCTCAAACATGTCAGGAATGGTCTGAGACATGTGAGGAAAAGTCTTGAACAGGTAATAAGTTACCCAAATCCATCAGAAATGGTCTCAAACAGACAAGAAAAATCTCAAAGAGGTGAAAAACAATCTCAAGTTCAGGAGATGTATCAAATACATCAGAAAAAATAGCAAACATGCCAATCTGAGCAAGAGTGACCCAGTTTCTACTAATAAGGTAGAAAAATGAGCTGGGTGTTGTGGTGGGCGCCTGCAGTCCTAGCTACTTGAGAGGGTGAGGCAAGAGGATCACTTAAACCCAAGAGTTTGAAGTTGCTGTGAGCTATGATAATGCCAGGGCATTCTATCCAGGGTGACAGAGGGAGACTCTGTCTCCAAAAAAAACCCCAAACATGGCAACATATCAGATATGATCTCAAACATGTCACCATGAAAGGTCTCAAACAGTCAGGAAGAGTTGCAAGGAAGTCAGGAAAGGCCTCAAATATTTCAGAATGTGTCAAAAAATCAGGAAGGGTCTCATACACATCAGCTAGAGCCTTAACCTTGTCAGGAAGGGTCTGAGATACCTCAAAAATCCTCTCAAACCAGATCGGAAGGATCTCAAAGATGTCAGGAAGAGCTTTAAATTTGTTGGAAAGGGTCTTAAACAAAAAGAAGAGTCTCAAATACATCTGGAAGGGTTTCAGTATGGGACTCAAACTAGTTGAGAAGTGTCTCAAACATTAGTCTCAAACAAGCCAGGAAGGCTCTCAAACACCTCTAGAAGAGTTTTATACCCCTGAAGAAGGTTGTCATAGATGGCAGGAAGGGTTTCTAACATGTCAGAAAAGGTCTTAAACTTGTCAGGAAGTATCTAAAACAGAGAGGAAGACTCTCAACTGTAGGAGGAAACATCTTCTCAAAGTAGTTGAGAAGAGGCTCAGTGCCTGTAGCTCAGCAGCTAGGACAACAGCCACATGCACCAGGGCTGGCAGGTTTGAACCCAGCCCGGGCCTACCAAACATAAATGACAACAACAACAACAACAAAATAGCCAGGCATTGTGACGGGCACCTGTAGTCCCAGCTACTTGGGAGGCTGAGGCAAGAGAATCACTTGAGCCCAAGAGTTTGACATTGCTGTGAGCTGTGATGTCTTGGCACTCTACCAAGGGTGGCTTAGTGAGACTCTGTCTCAAAAAAAAAAGAAAAAAGTAGTTGAGAAGAGTTATAATCAATTCAAATAGTTGAGAAGAGTTATAATGAATTCAATAAGGATGAACTGATCAATTCAGAGGAAAAGGAAGTGTTTCAGATACCAGTGAGACAGTGTCACCATGTCAGAGATATTCAGTTAGGAAGCATCTCAGATACATCAGGAGGCATCTCAAATACATCAGGCAGATCAGCAAACACGTTTGTTGCAAACAGAGGGTAAGGGTCTCAAATACATCAGGAATCTTGTCAGACAAATCTGAGAGATTCTCAACAGGAAGACCACTAAACACATCAGTAAGCACCTCAAACTGAGAAAAAAATATCTGTAGACCTCCAGAGGGGTCTCAAACATGTCAGGGAAGGTTTCAGATAAATAGGGAAAGATCTCCAAAAAGTCAGAAAATGTGTTTAATATATCACAAAGAATCTCAGACAAGTTGTAAACACTCACAGTTTGTCTGGAAAAGTCTTAAATACATGAAGTAGTTTCTCAAATGTAGCAGGAAGAGTTCCGGAGGCGTCTCAGACTTATCAGGAAGTATCCAGAACAGTGAGGAAGAGTCTTAAATACATCAGAAAGCATCTCAAACAAGTCAGAAAGCTTCTCAACGTGGTAAGAACAAGCTATAAGGCTCAGCATCCATAGCTCAGTGGCTAGGGCACTGGCCACATGCACCAGAGCTGGCGGGGTTCGAGCCCTGGCCAGCTAAACAACAATGACAACTACAACAAAAAAATAGCCAGCATTGTGGCGGGCACCTGTAGCACCAGTTACTCAGGAGGCTGAAGCCAGAGAAATTGCTTAAGCCCAAGAGTTTGAGCTCACAGCTGTGAGCTGTGACACCACAGCACTCTACCGAGGGTGACATAATAAGACTCTGTCTCAAAAAAAAAAAAAAATTCTGAGAATCAGGAATCTTCTGATACAACTCAAGAAGGGTCTCAAACAGAAAGAGTCTCAAATACAAGAATAATTTCTAATACCTAAGAAGGCGTTTCAAATATGCCAGGATCTCAAACATTACACATAGCATCTCAAGCAAGTCACAAAGGATTGTACCATCTAGAAGAGTCTTAAATATGTAAGGAACTTTCTCGAATACATCAGGAAGTATCTTTTTTTTTTTTTTTAGACAGAGTCTCATTATGTTGCCCTTGGTAGAGTGCTATGGCATCACAGCTCACAGCAACCTCTAACTCTTGGACTTAAGCGATTCTTTTGCCTAAGCCATGCAAGTAGCTGGGACTACAGGCACCCACCACAATGCCTGGCTATTTTTTGGTTGCAGTTGTTATTATTGTTTAGCAGGCCCGGGCCAGGCTTGAATCGGCCAGCTTGGGTGTATATGGCCGGCGCCCTACCCACTGATCTACAGGAGCCAAGCTAGGAAGTATCTTAAATGTTTCAGAAGTGTCTTAATAAGTCAGAAAGCCTGTCGAGCAAATCAAGAAAATCCTCAAAGTTATTAAAAGTGTTTCAACTAGTGGCCTGGTGCCTGTGGCTCAAGCAGCTAAGGTGCCAGCCATATACACCTGAGGTGGCGGGTTCAAATCCAGCCTGGGCCTGCCAAACAACAATGATGGCTACAACCAAAAAATAGCCAGGCATTGTGGCAGGCACCTGTAGTCCCAGCTACTTGGGAGGCGGAGGCAGGACAATTGCTTGAGCCCAGGAGTTGGAGGTTACTGTGAGCTGTGACACCACAGCACTCTACCCAGGGTAACAGCTTGAGGCTCTGTCTCAAAAAAACAAAAGTGTCTCAACTAGTCAAGAAGGGTCAAAGTAGTCAGATAGGGTATTAAACTTGCAAGGGAGTATCTTAAATAGAAAAGAAGGGTCTCAGACATATTAAGAAGTATCACCTTTAAAATAAGGAAGCATCTGGAGGTAGTCAAAAAGAGTTTTATAGGCCAGACACGGTGTCTTACAGTTTAGTCCTAGCACTTTAGGAGACTGAGGCAGGAGGATCATTTGCAGCCAGGAGTTTGAGACCAGCCTGAGAAAGAGTGATCTGTCTCTCTACAAAATATACTAGAACCTCTGTAAGTTGAATACTGAAAGTACTATAACAAATAGGTCAACATATGGAGGTGAGGTCAGCGCTGTGGCTCAAAGGAGTAGGGCACTGGCCCCATATGCTGGAGATGGCAGGTTCAAACCCAACCCTGGCCAAAAATAAAAAGTAAAAACAAACAAACAACAAAAAAACCATATGGAGTTGGTCAACATAAAGAACTAGGCCTACTGTACTGATAAATACATGTGGTGCATGTCTAGTCTATGAAAATTAGGTCAACTTTAGGAAGTGGTCAATGTAGGGAGGTGGTCAACTATTACATAGAAAAATGAGCCAGGTGTGGTGGTGGACACCTGTAGTCCCAGCTGCTTGGGAAGCTAAGGTAGGAAAATTCTTGAGCCCAGGAATTAGAGGTTGCTGTGAGCTATGCTAATGTCACTTGCATTCTAGCCTGAGTAACAGAGCAAGACTTTGTTTCAAAAAAAAAAAAAAAAAAAAAGTTTTACCACTCTGGGAAGGCCTCAGAGACAGGAAGAACCTCAAATACTTTAGGAATGGTCTCAAACATGTCAGAAAGTGTCTCAAACAGAAAACAAGAGTCTTACGCATGTCAAAGTCATTTAGAATACACCAGAAATAATCTCAAGTAAGGATTTTGAAAGGGTCTCAAATATGTCAGGAAGCATCTCAAACAAGTAAGGAAGGATTTCAGAGTAGGCAGAAAGACTTTTAGATATGTCAGTAAGGCTCTCAAAGCATCTCAAATGCTTCACATATGGTCTCAACAGAAAAGTGTCAAAGTTATCAATTCATGTATCCAGAAGGGTCTCGATAACACAGGAGGAGCCTCAGATCCATGAGAAAGGGTTTCAAACATATAGGAAGGGATTAATTACATCTGTTATTATTTCTAACATCCCGAGAAATATCTTAAGCATGTCAAAAAGAGATTCAAAGAGTCAGCAACAGTTTCAAACAAGCCAGGAAGTGGTCAGATATAGCAGGAAGTGTCTCCAACTAGCCAGAGATGGTTTCAAACATGGCAGAAAGGACTTGTCAGGAAGAGTTTTTATTATCTCAGGAAGAGTCTCTGTCAGGAAGAGTCTTCCACAAGTCACTAGGGGTTTGAAACCTGTCAGGAAGAGTCTTAAATACATCAAGAAGTTTCTCACATAGATCAAGCAGGGTCTCAAACAACCCATGAAAGGTCTCAAACATGTCAGAAGCTTCTCAAATAGTCGGAAAGGCCATCAAACAAGTCATGAAGGGTCTCAAATAAGTCAGGAAGAAAAAAAACAAACACAAAAACATGTCAGAAAGGTAGGGTCTCAAACACATCAGGAATCATCTCCAACAAGTTACTGTTTAAAATAGTCCAGAAGAAGGTGGTGCCTGTGGCTCAAAAGGGTAAGGCGCTGGCCCCATATACCAGAGGTGGCGGGCTCAAACCCAGCCCCAGCCAAAAACTGAAAAAAAAAAAAATAGTCCAGAAGAGTTAAAATATGTAAGAATCTCAAACAGATGAGAATAGTCTCAATACATCAGGGATAGTCTTAAACATGCAAGAAAGATCTTCTCAGACACATCTGGAAGAGTCTCAAACAAGTCAGAATGGGTGGCCAAGTTGTCAGACAGAGTTGTAAATGTCTGGGAGATTCTCAAACAGACAGAAGAGCCTCAGAAATGTTGGGAACTGTCTCAAATGTGCCAGGAAGTATGTTAAAGTCCTCAAGACCAGTCTTGAATACAGCAGGAAGGATCTCAAACACATTAGGAAGAGTCGCAAAAAGGCCAGGAAGAGTCTAAAACAATTATGAACTCCCAAACAAGTCAGGAAGTGTCTCAAATCCATCAGGAAGTATCTCAATCAAGTCAGGAACTGTGTCAACTCTATCAGGAAGAGTCTTTCACGTGAAAGGACACGTCTGAAACAAGTTAGGTACAATCTCAAACATGTCAAGAAGGCTCTCAAATAAGTTAGGAAGGGCCCCACATGCATCAGAAAGCATATCTAATTTATTTTATTTTATTTTATTTTATTTTTTGAGACAGAGCCTCAAGCTGTCCCCCTGGGTAGAGTGCCATGGCATTACAGCTCACAGCAACCTCCAACTTCTGGGCTCAAGCGAGTCTCTTGCCTCTGCCTCCCAAGTAGCTGGGACCACAGGCGCCCGCCACAATGCCTGGCTGTTTTTTGGTTGCAGCCGTCATTGTTGTTTGGCGGGTCCGGGCTGGGGATTCGAACCCGCCACCTTAGGTGTACGTGGCTGGCGCCTTAGCTGGTTGAGCTATAGGCGCCGAGCCTAAGGCAGTTCTTAATAATAAAAACAAAGCAGGAAGTATCAACTTACCAGACTTTAGACTGTATTACAATACAAGGCTGTAGTGATCAAAACAGCCTGGTATTGGCATAAAAATAGAGACATAGACATCTGGAAACGAACAGAAAACCAGGAGATAAAACTAACATCTTATAGCCACCTAATCTTTGATAAACCAAACAAGACACTGGGTGAAAGATTCCCTATTCAATAAATGGTGCTGGGAGAACTGGATATCCACATATAAAAGACTGAACTTGGACACGCACCTTTCTCTACTCACAAAAATTGATTCAAGATGGATAAAAGACCTACATTTAAGGAATGAAATGATAAAAATCCTTAAGGAAAACATGGGAAAAACACTTGAAGATATCAGCCTGGGAAAGACTTTATGAAGAAGACTTTCGTGGCAAATGTAACAACAACAAAAATAAATGGGACTTAATTAAACCGAAAAGCTTCTGTACAGCTAAGAAGACAACAACCAAAACAAATAGACAACCTACACAATGGGAAAGGATATTTGCATATTTTGAATGGGACAAAGGCTTCATAACTAGGATCTATAGAGAACTTAAATTAATCCACATGAAAAAAGCCAACAATCCCATACATCAATGGGGAAGACAGATGAACAGAACCTTCTCTAAAGAAGACAGATGAGGGCGGTGCCTGTGGCTCAAAAGGGTAGGGTGCTGGCCCCATATGCTAGAGGGGCAGGTTCAAACCCAGCCCCAGCCAAAAAAATTTAAAAAAAAAAAAAGGCAGATGAATGGCTAGCAAACATATGAAAAAATGCTTATCATCCCTAATTATTAGAGAAATGCAAATTAAAGCCACCCTGAGATATCATCTAACCCCGGTGAGAATGGCCCACATCACAAAATCTCAAAACTGCAAATGCTGGCACAGATGTGAAGAGAAGGGAACACTTTTACACTGCTGGTGGGACTGCAAACTAATACAACCTTTCTGGAAGGAAGTATGGAGAACCCTCAAAGAACTCAAGCTAGACCTCCCCTTTTATCCTGCATTCCTATTACTCTTTGACCCAGAAG